>SOPF01028205.1:215179-225638 GCA_012979155.1 Hypericum perforatum
AGAGAGAGAGAGAGAGAGAGAGAGAGAGAGAGAGAGAGAGAGAGGGAAGGGCAAAATGGGGAGCTTGGGGGCGATTCTAAAGCATCCGGAGGACGTGTACCCGTTGATGAAGCTGAAGATGGCGGCGAACAAGGCCGCGAAGGAGATCCCGTCCCAGGCCCACTGGGCCTTCTCTTACACTATGCTCCAGAAGGTCTCCCGATCCTTCTCCTTCGTTATCCAGCAGCTCCGCTCCGACCTCCGCGACGCCGTATTGATCTTTCCCCTCCCTCCCTTCCTCCCTATTTTTCTTATTCTTCTTCCTTTTATTAGTTAATTTATAAATAAACGGTTACATGCAAGTGCAAAAGAAGTATTTTATTAATGTGTTTTCTCTGTGGAAAAAATAATTATTATAAAAATATTAATCGGTAAATCAAGGCTTCTCGCTCGCTAATATCTATCATCATCTAATTAATTAGTTATTAATTTCTTTAATCTCCAGGTTTGCGTCTTCTATTTGGTCCTTCGTGCGCTCGACACGGTCGGTGAGTCGCCATTATTCTCCTTTATTAGAACCATTTTGAAGTAACGGTTACCGAGATTCGGAATTAAGTTTTCGATCCAGGAGAAGTTATGCTCTCTCTGAGATGGGATACGATTTTGACTAATAGTAGTACTTGGTGGTGGCATCTCTGTTGGTGGTCGGGTCAGTGTGTTGTTCTGTTTGTGAGTTTGCTTGTGGTTTATTGGCAGAGGATGATACGAGCATACCGGAGGACGTTAAAGTTCCGATCCTCAATGCTTTTCATCGCCACATCTATGATCCGTCCTGGCATTTCTCGTGTGAGTACTCAAATCTTATGCCTGCTGTTTTCCCTGCAGTACCACGTGAATTTGCAACATGCTACGATATCTGTGACCTGTATGCTAGAAGATCTTAGTTCGACGAGGATTGATGATTATTCTTATTGGAGTTTTGTTCTCCATATCAGGTGGTACTAAGGACTATAAAGTTCTCATGGACCAGTTCCATCATGTGTCCACTTGCTTTTTGGAGCTTGGAAAAGGGTACATATCTCTTATGCATCGTATAAGTTCCAAAACCTTCAATTGACACTGCAAAACATAAGATAGATTAATCACATAAATGTACCATGGAATCTGTGATATGTAACCCATGATGTTGTTGCACAGGTATCAGGAAGCTATAGAGGATATAACCCAAAAGATGGGTGCCGGGATGGCTAAATTTATACGCAAGGAGGTGAGTTGTTGTTGTTGTTGTATGGAAAGGTGGTTTCCACTTTACACACTCAGCATTTATTCTAGAAATTTGAGCATGTGTGCCAAGTCAAGGAATTTTGTATATGACCAATCACGAGCTGTATCAGGAAAATGGCACCTGATTTTAGCTTCTAAAGATGTTAGACTTGCCAGTTATGAATCTCGGTGTCAAACAAGCCATACTAACAAAGTTGCTTCAACTCATCTCTTCTACATATGGGTCCCTTATAGTTATGTCTTGCTCTTTTGCTTCTCATCTTTCAGGTGGAGACAGTTGATGACTATGATGAATATTGCTACTATGTAGCTGGACTTGTAGGATTGGGACTTTCCAAGCTATTCCATGCTTCTGGATCTGAGGATTTGGCTCCAGACAACCTTTCCAATTCAATGGGTTTATTTCTTCAGGTGTCGTATTGACCAAAGAACAATCCATCTGCTTGCTATTACCTTTTTACAATTTGTGTTGCTATTACCTTTTTACAATTTGTGATCTCAAAACTGCATTTTTTCGTATCTGCTATACTGCAGAAAACAAATATTATTCGTGATTATCTTGAGGACATAAATGAAATTCCAAAGTCTCGTATGTTCTGGCCTCGCGAAATATGGAGCAAATATGCCAACAAACTTGAGGTTTGTTTTCTTTCCTGATTCCGAGTGGGATATAAACATTTAATGCTAGGTTTTTGTGGCAAACTGCCATTAATTCTTTTGAAGTCAACTCATAGTTTGAACAAATGGAATATTAGGACTTGAAATATAAAGAAAACTCGGCCAAGGCTGTTCAGTGCCTAAACGATATGGTCACTAATGCGCTGCTTCACATGGACGATTGCTTAAAATACATGGCTGCTTTGCGGGATCCATCTATATTCAGATTTTGTGCTATCCCCCAGGTAAGAATGTGCAGAAGCTTATATGATTCTCAATTCTTGGATGGGGCATATAAAATTGGGTTCTAGTGAGTCAGAAAAAGTCATAAATGAACTTGTGCATGCATAGAAACCATATCTTCCCATATCATACTGTCTGGATCTGCGGGTGATCCCTGAGGATAAATCTTGGCACTTAATGCACTCTAATTAGAAATTCTATCTTCCTAGATCATGGCAATTGGAACTTTGGCATTGTGCTACAACAATATTGAGGTGTTCAGAGGTGTAGTGAAAATGAGACGAGGTAAGTTTGATTTCATTTCCCTTTCTGCCTGTAAGTACTGTACTTTATTCCACATAATATGTGGACTTCTTGTCAGGTCTTACTGCTAGAGTCATTGATGGCACGAAAACTATGACTGACGTCTATGGCGCTTTCTATGACTTTTCTTGTATGCTAAAGTCCAAGGTATGGTACATGCATCATAACTGAAAATTATCATTTCCTGCATTTTGTCTGCTCATAATGTTGGTTGCAAAACGGTTCAGTTCTCATGGCACAACATTTTCGTCCAAAACTCTGTAGAATGGTCATTTTGATACTTTAACTAAGCATCATAGGAAGGTGTCAAGTTTCAGATTACTGTTTAGTGCAGTTTAAAACAGCTTTACCTGTAACTTCAATGATTGAAAGCCACCTAGGGATTGTGATTGACCTTCTAATTAATCAAGTTTTCAACTTGGACGAAATTTAGCCTTGGACGAAATTTAGCTCTGACGCAAACTCTTTAAATAAGTTCCTCTTGACCATTGGTGTAACACAATTTTTCCATTGCTACACTGGTACAAATTCTTTTTAAGTTTGATTTCAGCACATTTTCTCGTCAGATGCTTGTGCTGATGTGAACTATGCATATCCCAGGTTGACATGAGCGATCCTAATGCAACAAAGACATTGAGCAGGCTGGAAGCTATACAGAAAACTTGTCGGGATTCTGGAACTCTTAACAAAAGGTTTTTCAAGAAATTGACTGATTATGATATAGTAACTTCCATGTAATTAGTAGGCTAATGTTTTTTCTTTACCAGGAGATCCTTGATGGTTAAAAATGAACCAAGATTCAACTCTGTAACGGTTAGTTTTCTGGAAAACACATCTTATATCTTTCCTGTTTCTCCATTGATTTTACTTGAACTAAAATTTGCACGTGCATCAAATTTATACCGAGCGATTATAGTTGATATTTTTTTGAGAAAGTAGATGATATTTGGTTGGACAGGAATGTGACCCTGGTATTAGTTTGGCCTTGAGCTGATAGTTTTGTGATCTTATGCAGATTATCCTTATCTTCATCCTACTGGCTATTATCTTCCGATACTATTTGTCAACCCGCCAGACCATCAACTAAGGGTATGTCTATATCACGCTTAATGACATTTGCATGCAACATATCATACTGGTATCCAACTTCTGGTCCAAATCATTTCCAACCAATACTTCTGTGTTTTTGTGCAGGTTCGGTATCTTCTCGAACGCTCTGTCCCAGAAAAATGTCTTCCACTGAATTGGTTGGTGCTTGCTTATACATTTATGGGGTTAAGCCAAGTGCTTCTGTATCTTCATTCCATCAGTTTAAATTTATCTGTGATCGAGGAGTCATAAGCGCGCAATTGAACGCCTCTGTGCGCTTTCTTGCAACGATGTCTTGCGAAGAAGAAGCACTCCGGACGCAAGAAGAAGCATTTTTGCATTAATTTAGAAATCACTTCTTTTGAAATTGTAGGAAATATTATATTTTATTGTATTTGGAAGTTATGGAAAACATTTTCATTCTATTTGAATGTGTAGTAATTCTCTTTGACATGAATGTTCATTCCCTTTTACGAACGCACTTTCCTTTCTCAAAGATTTTTCATATACCAAAGTATCAAAAATCAAAAATAATATCTTTTAGTCTAATATACGAAGTCTCAATATACTTGCCTCTTGTAAACATTTCCTTGAAAGGGCATTGGACTGCTCGTCATAGCGTGAGAGAGTACCAGCTACCACAAGCTATGGGTCAATAACAACAGAATGCGGGATGCAAAACTAACGTTATCCTAAACTACAAAACATTCAGATGTAACATAAAATCTACAATTTTAAGTTGAACAATTATCACCATTATTTGTAATCATGTTCAGCTCGAACCAAAAAGTCGGCTATAATATGTAGTTTCGACATAACATTGTTTCTGCCGAAGGACACGTTTCATCACTAGTTTAATCTCAAATCAGAAATGGATCACATACTTGCACAAAAGTAAATTCAGTAATTATACACAGGCGTTTGTATATGGATTGTGGGAGAAGGATGAAGCTTTTGAGATCTAAATGATATAAACTTTAGCTATTCTATTTGCAAGAACGCATGCTTCTACATTTGAGTGGACGAGAGACAAAGATGTTACACAAGTACAATATCCTGGCGAGGCAAAACCAACTCTCACAAAGATCTAAAACACTTCAGCTATCTTGCTAGCTAGGACACGTTCCCTTCTTTCGATATATCTGAAAGGAAACCAACCTGCTTTCCCTTTGCACTCTCCTTCGGCCCAGCCATTGTTACTGACCTGTGAAGAATGTACGCCAGCACGGTTAATCCTTCAAGATCAATGAAATCGATTATGTTTAGTTATGAAGTATATAGAAGGAACTAACCTTTCGAACGACAACATAGTCTCCTATTGAGAGACTCAGCTCCCCACTAGTTTCGGCATTGTATGTATGCATAACCTGCAGAGAGGAGGGAGGTGTCGCGTGTCAAACTAATAACCATGGTCAATGTTCATTACCTCAATTTACTAAAACGAAGTGAAAGCACTGGCTAACCTCTCCAAGGAAGTAACCCATGCTGTCTGTTGAACCATTATGAGATTGAGAAGCGTATACACCATTCACTTCCTCGTAAGGCGGGGGAGGAGGCATGTTGTTCTCCACAGTTGGCGTGGGAGGCGCTTCAATCCGTTGTCTCTCTGATATCATCTATTACACCAGCAGAAAGTATTCCTTATCACATTCATCAATGATGCTTCAGATCTTTCAGCAGAGAAGGTGCAGCAAAAGACTTGGAAACTATAACATACCTCACTTTCAAGCTGATCAAGAATCTGCAAGATAGTCTGATGGTAACCACGCTCAGCTTCAACCTACAAATTGTTAAATTGACAGTATGAAAGTTTAGACTCTATCCTTTGCCGCTTTACACTAAACGGGGAATAAGTAAGTTAACACACCATGGAAATAAGACGTTGCAGAGTCAATCTCTGTTGTTGGGCTTCAACAGCAGCCATTGCTGCGACTGCTTCCTTTCCCAAGACAGACATGTTTGATTTCAGATCTTGTAGCTTTGACTCTGCAGCTTCCAATTTCATTGCGAGTTCAGCGTTGCCAGGCATTTCTCTAACTCTTGACTGGCGTTTGAAAACTTCAATAGCCTGAGTACAATCATGCAATAGCGGAAGAGTGCCAATTAAATGGCATTGCCTCAAGAAGGAAACAAATTGAGCACCGCATCAATTTGGGAACCAGCTTCAAATCCCAAAGATTTTGAAAAGCGCAGTTTCAACAGCTCAGCAAAGGCATCATTTTAAGAATACCTGAGCTTCTGCTTCTTGTCGCATTCTGTCATACCGCTGGGCAAGATGCCGAGCATCCTCCAACGGAGCACCCATTACCATAGCTCTTAACGGCTCTGCTACCTATGGAGTGAAAGATTCAGCATATCTTAAGCACAGTACCAAATGTCACCAAGTAACTAGGGCAATGACAATAGCATAGCTAAACGGAGATATTTGGTCATGAAAGAAAAACCTCAAATGACAAGCCAAAATTGTAAGTAGCTTACGAAATACAACTTTTTTCAATTATAATCTTGGTATAGCCCTCTACTCGAATAAGGTGTCTGTCTAATTGTAAGTGGACAAAGCAGTGGAGCAGAGCACAAACCAGAAAAGTTACAACCTCTAGTTCCCCTGTACTTTGTCCAACTTGTGACAGTATCAGCCACATGGATAATTTCTGTATTAACCTTTGCATTGCGAGCTATTGGAGACTTAAATATATATGACCTTCTCCGCTAAAACCTCAACATAAAAGAAATAATCAGAAATGCAGACCAACCTGGGTACCCAGAGCTTTCAACATGTTTTCACGTTCTTTCTCCATCTGAGAACGAGCGCGCCCATAGTTTAACGCAGCCTTCGATAGAGTGCTTCCACTCGTACAAGTATTTTCTGAACCATACTTCCGGCTATCCTCTGACAACTTTCTTCCTATTGGTTAAGTCAAATACAGAACATGCATCAGACAATCTACACCTTATAATGTAATATCCACTGCTAGAAGGATAAAAAAGTACCTATTTCGACTTGTTTGGATCCGGTAACGATATATCCTTCTACACCACGAACAATGTCTCTTTGAAAATGCTGCAACGTAAAATGGAAGAATCATTTATTAAAAAAGAAGTAGGAGCCAGTTGGTTAAGCAGGATTCAAGATAATCAAACTACCTTTCCAGCACGTGTCGAAATATAAAGCTTCTCAAGCTTTTGATGATGCATAAGTTCAGACTCATCACCGATGGCAGTGTCAGAACCTCCATAACCACCACCCCCGAACTGCTTCAGAACAGCCTGCAAGCAATGTCCAAAATGATCAATTTTGCACTTCCTCCAAAACCTAAAGCAGTACAAACCAAGCAATTATGAGACTACTTGCTTGTGAAGCCGAAAAGCAAACTCCGGTGACATAAAAGAGCAAACTCTCAGAACACATGCTAACATGAACCGCACGGATGAACGAACTTCGAACCACTCCCATCCACATTAAGGTCACTGCTACGCCACAGGCACTCAAAACTACTATAGAAACCGCCACGCTCCCCTTCAACTTCTCACAGGACAATACAAGTGCATCTCAAATCCAAATAAAACTCAAAACTCGATCAGACATTTCAACCTAACCGGTCCAATATGCATTTAAACAACAAGGTAATAAATAACTAATTACTCGTATCTATCAAATTAGAGCTGCCTTTATTGAGGCTAAAGTGCAATTTAATAACAACAAATCGAACCGATCGAGAATACTAAAATCTCCGTAACGAAACGGCAACGTAATGCGAGGATGAAATTACGGCTATCGAATACGAAAGGGAGGTGGATCGGAACAGAGAGAGGGTGATTTAGGGGTAAATCGATGGGGCGGAAACGGTTACCTGTTGCTGCTTGGCCACCTGTTCTCGAAGCTTCGTGGCTTGTTTTCTAATGGCGTCCATGACGCTCGGTTTCCTCTTCCCCGGCTCCTCCTCCTCCTCCTCCTCCGGCTCGGATCTTTCTCGGCGAGCTCCAAAAAATTAAAATTATAACCGCTCTTAAAAAAAATTAAATAACACACACGTAGAGAGCGAGAGTGGACGGAGGAGGCTTTTCGAATTAAAGGGGCAGTGTACTTCAGCTTCTCTGTTATTTTGCCGTTTGCTTCCAGATTTTGAGGTAGCTAGCAACCTATAGCACCCGTTCTCTGTTTTCCGATTTCCTTTTTAGTATTTTTTTCAGACTAATTTACTTTTAAATTAAGGAAAAAAATTCAAAATTCTTTTATAAAAATTAATAAGAGACCGTTTTTTTTTCAAATTTAAAAATCACAAAATTCAAATTGGGAGATTATGTAAAAAATACATTGAAGAGCAATATCTTGGTGCTCGGATGTCCGATTCGAGAAATATTTTTTTCTGAATCTGCATAAATTTTTGAGATCTACATATAAAAAACCAAAAAACGAGATTTTTTCCCGTGTATTGGTCGAAAACACAGGATTTAACCAGTACACGGAATTTTTTTCCGTGTATTGAATCCGGGATAAAATCTCGTGTATTGGTATACACAAGTTAAAATTCCGTGTACTGAATCAGCACACGGAATTTTTTCATAACAGTCTCGCGTGGACACCTTTTTTGCAATTTAGTTTTTTTTAGTACCATTTTGAAAATTTCAATGAACAGTAACACCAACTTAAAAAAAACCCTATAAATGCATCTACATACATACATGTAATATAATAAATCAATAAAAGTCAAAATTTTAATAAAAAGTGAGCCGCATATATTATACGATGAATTTGAAGAAAAAAAATTAAAACAATGACTATACTATGTTATAATTGTGTTTTATCCCCGTTATTATTTTCTCCAAGAGTAAGACCATCGAAGAGCCTGACATGTTTTTCAGTCGTGTGAGTTTTCCAACGAAGACAAGATAAAAACTTCACTCCCCCGCCGGTGTAGTTGCCAAAGCGTAATTACGTGCGTCCAATTTTCTCGAAAATTATTTGGTGTTCGGATATTAAACGAGCTAAAAATATGTGTTGAGTTGAGTGAGACTCAAATGGGCCTATTGGACCCTGGGTAACTGAACAATTATTTTACTGATTAATCTAATTTTTAATTGAAGTTAAGACTTATTTGTTGTTGATTTAATTGGTTGTTTATGGGAGACAATGAGCCAATAAAAAGTGGGATTTGAGAAGCAAAAGCAGAGTCGTATGATTTTATTCCTTCGTATGAAGGCAACATCACACACCCTTTAATTATGTCTTCTCTATATAGTCAAATGTTCAATACCCCGCTGCTTTACGAAAGCGTATTGATAACGTGGTTTATACCTCAAATTCGACAACCCCATCATAGCATAGAATAAATAAAGTTATGAAAAAAAAAACTAGCTCCAATTCCAATAAAACTTCAAATTATAAAATATGGCACAACTAACTACGTGTTTAGATTGGTAATAAGTTTCAACATCCATTAATGGGTTTAGCAGATGTGCCGGAAAAACATCGAGCCAATTATTATGCTTATTGGGGGCTTCGGGGCAGACCGAATTTGGAGGCCCATTGGAGCTGTCACGTGCTTATTGGGCCCGGGCAAGAAATTGAAGATGACACTGTCGCCCACTGAGTTTCCATGTTACCAACTTACCATCCGAGACTAGTTCTGCGTCGCCTTATCGCCTGTTCTAGAAATGGCGACGACAAGTCACCTTAACACCAGGTCACCCTGCGATGTGCATAGGTAAGAGGAATTGAGTCATGGACATGTTTTTAGAATTTCTTTTTTGTAGGTAAAATGATTTATTAAAGCTGAAAAAAGAGCAACAGAATTACAGGGAAAGAATGAAGAAAAAGAAAAGAAAAGAGAAAACATAAAAAGAAATCTAAAGAAACCCACCCGTTATATTGCCAGACTTGAATTAAAAAAAATTAAGCAAAACTGAGGAACTGAGATTACTTCACTGATTCTATTGGCTCACTCCCGACCCGGTAGTGCACTTTCCTGGTTATAGATAAGATGACAATAAATCTTATTTATTTTCAAAAAATTAGGTAGTTCAAATTTCACTGTTTGTGAAAAAAAAATCTTACATAACAAAGAACAAAACAGTGAATAAGAAAAATCTTACATAAAAAAGAACAAAATCTAAAACGGTGTAAATTTTAAAAAATTTAAATTTAATGAACTAAACTTAAAATAAAAAAAAACTAATGGCTTTTTCCGTGGAGCTATGGAATAGTTTTTGTTAGGGCAAATTACTCTCTTGTCCTTGGACTAAGTTAAATTGTCCTCTTGGGTCCCTCCTATCCCAGTAATTATTTACCCGTCCCTGCTTTTAGAATATATGTTTGTATGGGGTCCCTAATTGTCTCGCCGGAGACTTTTTCCGACGAAGACCGACCTGGACTGACTAAAATGCCCCTCGGTTAAATTAAAAGGACCCACCACGCTGTAAAATCCCTCTCTCACTCCATATTAAACAAACCTAACCTAGAACTCTCCAAACCCACTTCTCACCTAAGAGTAACATCTTCGTTGCAGGGAAACGAACTCACTGGGTTTTAGGGTCGGATTTACAGACGGGGTGGAGCTTGGTGGCGTCGCTGGGGTCAAGGCTGGAGACGCGGTTTGGGGTGGAGCTGGAGCTGGGTGGCATCACTGTGGTCGAGGTTGGAGACGCGATTCGGGGTGGAGCTGGGTGGCATCACTGTGGTCGAGGTTGGAGACACGATTCGAGGTGGAGCTGGGTTTAGGGTTTAGGGTCGGAGTGGATTGGAGCTGGGTTCTTTCGCTAAAGTCGAGTGGAGCAGATTGGAGTTGGGTTACTTCGTGAGAGTTGGAGTGGAGCGGATTGGAGTCGAAGTAGAGCGGATTGGAGTCGAAGTAGAGCGGATTGGAGTTGGGTTACTTCGCGAGAGTCAGAGGGGAGCAAATTGGAG
>SOPF01028205.1:225648-336532 GCA_012979155.1 Hypericum perforatum
TACTTCGCGAGAGTCAGAGGGGAGCAAATTGGAGTCGAAGTAGAGCGGATTGGAATTGGGTTACTTCGCGAGAGTCGGAGTGGAGCAGATTTGAGTCGGAGTAGAGCAGTATACTCATCTCTATCATACTCATATCCACCATCATCAACCCAATAACTTCCTTCACTACCACTGAAATCATCTCCAACAGAGTCATTTCCATCTACTCTTAAACAATCAGACTCATCTTCACTTGAACTCAGCCTAATCACAGTCTCAGAATGAAGATGCTTATCTTCATTACGCCAACATAGTTTTGGAATAGGCGCAACACACTCTGGTTCGATATATATGACAATAACCTCATAGTCCTTGTAGTAACCGAACATCCATATCACATCGTCATCACATTCTAGCAATTTTCCACATGCTAATCTATATTTGGCGAATGATGATTCCAGAGCAAACAGAGAATAAGCATCTTCTACTATCGACAAGTAGCTATACAGATGAGGGCTAACCTTGTCCTTCCTCCGCGAGATACCTCCATGCACAAACTCCAAATCGTGTAATTTGTCACCCATCTTACAAATCTGCAAGACAAATTAGGGGGAAAACTCAGATTAATCTACGCATGCAAATTAGGGAAGAAAACTCAGATTCCTCTACGCACGCAAATTAGGGCAAGAACACAAAGGTAAGGTAAGAGGTGGGGTTATACCTTACTTCGAAGCCCAGGACGTCGCTCGATGGAGACAGACGACGGTTCACCGGAGGCCGGTGAAGGAGGTTCAGTTAGGGTTTAGAAATTTTAAGTTTGGGAAAAAAAGGGGGAGAGAAAAGTGAAAAGGTGAGAGAGGTGAGAGAGGGATTTTACAGCGTGGTGGGTCCTTTTAATTTAACCGAGGGGCATTTTAGTCAGTCCAGGTCGGTCTTCGTCGGAAAAAGTCTCCGGCGAGACAATTAGGGACCCCATACAAACATATATTCTAAAAGCAGGGACAGGTAAATAATTACTGGGATAGGAGGGACCCAAGAGGACAATTTAACTTAGTCCAGGGACAAGAGAGTAATTTGCCCTTTTTGTTATGGTACAGGGAATAGCGTTTCTGCTAGAATACCGTATCTGCTAGGACAACCAACTTTAGCTCCTATCCGGATCGTGTCTCGTTTTCTGCTTTTTTGATCGATCAATTTCGAAACTAATTTATAGCCAGTTTCAATATGGTCTTTTAACAAACTTTTACGTGAATGTAAGTTATTTACCACTTGATAGTTGTTGATTTTCCCTGGTCTATCTTCAGGTCTACTTCGTGAACATGGGAGACATAAGACACAACGAACTACTCTCTACTGTTCTTGGAAGCTTTCATCTCTCAGTACTCTTCTTTAATTAGTTTTAACCACTTCGTTAGTAATAGTGCTCAAACTTTGTGGCATGCAATTGGAGAATGAGTCAGCAGAGATCACAAGCCTCAGTTTGAGAGAGCTGTAATCAACATTGGTCATAAGTGGATGATTTGCGGTTTTTTATTATTCCGACTTGGACTTAATTAACTTATTGATTTTGACAGTAAAGAAGTTGCCAAGGAATCTATCTCGTACAACTCCAAGCATGGATTTTCCGGATTTTTCGTGATACTGACAAAGGCACAGGCCAGAATAATTGTAGGTGTTGCACTGTTGTCAATCAATAGATTCCTTTTCGGGAGCAATTCGTCCTTCCCGAACGCAGCATACAACTCTCCGTATGAACTCCAATGTTGATTTCCAGCCCTGATGCACGTAGTTAACTACAGGTGTATTCTCTGCAGAATCACATGGAGTTGTCCAGGTGATACGCAACAGATTTCTTCGACCACGGACAAAAAGGAGTCGGGATTTTCTGCAAGTGAAGCCTAACATCAAGAACGGGATCCTCTCCGCGAGCCACTCCGGGTCGGATCCGTGATTAGTGTACTGGACACCTTTTAGTAAACAAACAATTGCAGGCTTGTTTGGACAATCGATCGAACTCTCACTCTCTGTTATACAGGTGTCTCGCCATCCCGGAGTTGAAGCACAAGTTGACCGTCACAAGGACGGTAACAAACGCAGGCCTTCGTGAATCTGTCTACACTGCCCGGATATAAGCACCACCCACGGCCATCGTCAAGGTCGCGCCATCCATTCTGGTATTCAATTCTTCGGTGAAGAAGCTCGAGTTCAGTGACTAATTAACGACAAGAGGCAAGCGTGTAATAATCCATTTCTACTAATGATCTACGTCCGGAGACATACCAAGCTAGGGAGAGAACATTTTTCTCTAGATTTGAGCTATAATCTCTTTACATTAGAAATCCACTCTGAATGTAACAACTACACAACAAGCTAGTCTAGGTCAATTGGGTGCGAGCAGCAGCACTTTGATCCATCCAAAGCTGAAATTCCCATATTCGATTGGCGTCCGCCGAAGGAGAGATTCGCTTATGTTCCCCTTCGCGTGTGCAAGCACCCTGGCTTGTGCATGGGGCTGCCAGCCGCGACCCTCCTGGGGCACACTAGCCACCCTGACCAACTTCTTGCTTCGTTTTTCTTGTTCCGTTTTCTTCATTTTTCTAACCGGTTGGTTCTCGATCATACATACATAACAGTTTCATTTCTAAGAAAGATACTCATTCGGGAAGAAGGCTTCCATGAAGTGAGGATGCCTTGTAAGAACAGTGATAAAATTTTCTTCCGAGGATTCTTATTTTTGAAAATAAACTTGCATAAGCCCTCGTAATCAAGTTCTGCATGGACATTCTCTACACAATATTGAATTTCAGCAGACATTTAGGAAAAATCGAGATTTTCGTCTGCATTTTTTGTCCATGTTATAAGTGCTTAATCAACCAGAATTATTTCAAATTCATTTTTTTCAATTTTTTTTAATATAGTAGATAAAAGTCATCTTATTGATAATGATCGACATGATTTTGTATTAATCGTTATTCAAGGACATGAATAAATATGTACAACAAATCATGTACCATATTATATAACCACCGGGATAAGGCTAGTCAATTCGTGCTGGAGGCCGGCTGTCAAGAGTACTCAAGGGACATGGCTGCAATAATTAGGTGAACTACCATGTAAGAACCTGACGTGCATTTTACTTGTTCTCTAATCCAAGATGGGGGCTATTTCCCCGTTGTCATAATTGTGACATATGGGAAACTGATTAAATAGCGTGATTTTCAACGTTAACATGATATTTAAGCCCTAAAACAGACTCTTCTTGTTATCAAATGTGAGTGAAGTTGTTCACAAAGATTAATCATGTGCCTTGAATTTGAGTATTGCTACTATAGAGAGATTTTATCGTGATTTATAACTTAAACGTAAATTTAGATTAGTAAATCGTGGTACACATAATATTAACTAAAATTGGGCTATTCTTATAATTAAAAAGGAGAAAATAAAGGTAGTATCAGGTACCAGCTCTTCTGGTCCACAGCTATAATAGTTTGTGTTTAGTAGTAGGGCACGCGAGAACCGCATTTGAAAACAACAACCAACAAGGGTCCAAGCACAATAATGAAATGGAGTTGCTGTAGATTAGACACCACTCTATCTTCATGTTCATGTGTTTGGTTGCTATAATTATTAGTATATAATCCAACCTCCTTTTATTTTCGTTTATTTTTTGGGAAAAGTTCATTTTTTTTATATGTGGTTTCAATTTTGTTGTGCGATGATCTAAAAGTTCTAAAACACAATTGATGATCCTAAAGTTGGCCAATTTTTTTGCGACATAGTCTTGGAACAGGTCAGAGTCCAAAAAATACTCCTAACCTATGGACGTGTTGATGTGGCATGCCATGTAAGATTAGTTTGCCCAGTTTGTAAATTAACATGAGTCAAAATAAAAAATATATTTCAATCATCAAATTTTAATTTTTTTTAAAAAATCTATCCCCTTCAACCGTGACCCTCCTACCTCCTCCTCGAAACCTATCCCCTTCACCGTCTTCCTCCTCAAAACCTCCCCCTCCCACCCACCTCCTCGCCTCCCTTCTCTGATTGCATCTTCCACGTTGATTCCCTATGTCCGACCCAAAGGCCGAGGAGTTTGCGATGGGCTCCAACAAGGTGAAGATGGTCGGGTTCAAGCTCTTCTTCCCGAACTTCTCGACATCCTAGGGAAGCCTAGTGTCTACATGGAGGACTTATTTATAAGGGAGTGTTACAAGCGACGATGGCTCAGCTGGATGTTGTTCTCGGTCATGGCTGCTCAAGCGATGAGGATGGGGTACAACGGGTCGAGTGGGTTGTGCTCAATTGGAATGCCAATTCTTTTCTATATTTCATGCTCAATTGGAATGTCAATCATCTTCTCTCTTTTGTGCTTTATTGGAATTTCAATCCTCGTCTCTCTCTCGTGCTCAACTGTTATCAAAATAAGAAGAGATGAGAAAGAGAAAGAGGAGGAGGAAGAAGAGATGTGAGAGAGGGGGATATTTTAGAATATTTTTTAAAAAATAAGGGATTAGAAATGATATTTGATTTCATGCCAACTCAATTTGCTAACCGGAAAAATTAATCATATGTAGTGTGTCACGTCAGCACTTCACATAGATTCATAGTATTTTTTGGGCTCTAGCCCGTCCCAAGAATTCGTTGCAAAAAAATTAGCCAACTTTAGGATTATCAGTTGTGTTTTATAACTTCCGGATCATCTCGCAAAAAATTTGAAGGTATAATTAGTGAACTGTTTGCTTATTTTTTGGTATATAATATATATTATCAAGGCACATTTAATTAATTCATATTCGGTTTCAGATGAAAACAAATATTTATTATCTTTGTATTTTTACCCAAACTCAAGTGTTTTTTAATCAAACTATAACCACTTCTCATCCGTTAATTAAAATGCTAGTTTTTCCCACTTATTTTGGCCACACTGGAACATTTCCAATAACGTTGATGCACAATAGATTTTCCCTAATTTTTAATGATCAGGATAGATTATGTGATTCATAAGTTCTAAGCTAAAAAGTTAGATTATATTTTTTGGAATATGTACATGCAATTCAAATCAATAAATTACATATATATAATTGATCTGATTCATCAGACCATCCTAGTGTAATCTCACCGATTGTAAAGATGTTTAGTTGTTCCGCTGCCACCTCATAGAATTTGGGCCATGAGGGGTCTGACTTGTCTTTTTGGCAGAATCTGAATTGTCTTATTATTGAAAATTATCGCTCTTCTTTTGGTCCATTATGTTGACTCCACAAAGCAGGATTGGAAGAGCTTAGCTTACCCAAGTATGCCAGATTGACCGCGTTGGAAAGTTCCACGCAAAGAACATAACCCCGTTGGAAACTTAACCCAGAAATAAATAAGTAAAATTGGATTAATATAGATTTGAGTTGAATTTTAAACATGACTGAATTTTGTAAATGAATATCTAATATGATTATGTTTTTAATAAATTATGAATTTTAAATCTGGATATTATACTAAAATAATGCTGTTACAATTGATATGTTTGTTAGTTCATATTTCCATTTGGCAAAATAGTTATTCTTCAAATTATTCATAGGGCAATTGATATAGTCTTTGTACACCATCGTAAGGAAAAGTTCAATAAAAGCATATTCGTAAAGAAAAATAAATGGTAAAACACAGAAAAGTAAAGAATAGGCGTTAAATTAAATATTGGATTGGTCATGGTCCACATTGGCCAGCTAGGATAACCCAGGACGGAACGCGCTTTAGCTGGCTAGACGACGTGGCGCACTTGTCTCTAGAAACCCTTTACCGTTCCGTTCCCAATCTTCCTCAAAGCGCGTGTAACCACGCGCATCAGGACAACCCTCAGATGTAGAACAGTCATCGATTTGGACCGTTCGATCTGACCTATGACGTGGTCAGTGCGAGAGGCGATTGGATTAGGAAGGAAAGGGCGCTAGAACTAGAAAGGTAAGAACATAGGGAAAAGGTGGCGCAATCAACGCGCCTAAGGAGATCTAATCTAATCATGCACCGTCTATTACAGTTGTCCGCACACCAATATTACATCACCATTTTTTTTTTGACAATTCAGACTTGTGTTATATATAAATTTGGATGATAAATTTTGATTAATCATATTTAGTATTATTATTATATTTCAAATTTTTTAACTTGGCATATTTATTTATTAGAATATAACAAATTAGTTATCAATTAGTTGAAATATTTGTTTTTGAAGATTAAAATACTTGGTGTAGAGATCAATTGGTATACGATTATTATAATAACTGATTTTTCTATTTTTTTTACATAAATGCAGAGGTAGAATTTCACTATGTTTGATTATTTTGGTCGACTTTAATTTACATCAATCAATTTAATATGAATATTCTGCATTCCAACCTTCAGAAATAATATATTATGAATTTCAGGAGAAAAGTAAAAGTAAAAAAGTCCAAACAGCCCAGAAAGAGAGCCGAAAAGGCTAGCGGCTTCGTGGGTGATTCGTTAATATGTTTCTTCCTTTGTGAACTATCATGAGCCGTCGGATTTATTTTGACCTCAACGTTGGCATATTAGTAGCGGCCAGCGGTTTGGAACTTCAACAGATTGGCAGAAACATAAAGCATGTATAATTACCATTTGGAACATAATTATTAGCACTTTGGTCTAAAAAAAACACATTTATTAGCACCTGGAACAGTGTAATTAGCACCCCGAAGATCTTATTTTGTCTTACCGAAGGAGAGAAGGTGGAAATTAGCTGGATAGTTTTGACTTTTTGGATGTTAGGTGCATTATTGAGAGACGTGGGGTGATACATAAGTTGTAACTTAAGTGTAGCAAAATTTTGGACACTCATATTTTAATCTGAGTTAGTATATGAGCGATTTGTCGATTATTTTGTTCACTTTTATTTTCCTTAGCTATTTTATGTACGGATCGATTTATTTTACGATACCATCCTTTGTTCAATGAATACAATGCACCTACGATCTCTAAGTATGCGATTGTGAAATTACATGCTAAATATATCTAGAAAGAAAAAAATACGTTACCAATATCCTCGGAATATTAATCGATAAAAGTTAGAGCGTCTTTTATCCGTCGATCATATCCATTTTTCAAAGAAGAAGAATTATTAAGCGTGGGCATCTTTAGTTGGAACTCACTAAATAAAGTCATAAGCTATTCAGACATCGTTCATGGAGTACTAGATACTGTAAAAGTAAAAAAAATGGACTATATTTTATGTAGTATAAAATAGTAGAAATTGAATGGGATAAAATTCTTCATCTACTCTAAAATACATAGTAAAGTTGTGATAAACACGTCGTACCAAATGACAAATACTTAATACCTGTCATATTTTTGAACGTATAATTAGTAAATTGCCAATATTGTATTGGAAATTTGGAACTGTACACCGTTTTCGTAAACGGTCCAATTCTCCAATGACCCTGACTACCATATTTGAATCTAACAGAATCAATTCCAAAACCGAAGAATTATTAATTAAATCAAAATCTAATCGGATCGGACAATGACTTTTTGGGGATCCGAGATCGTGCCTGCATGTGCCGTTTAGAAATAATAATCGAGGGCAGTTGGGTAATTTAAATAAAATAGTATAATCAATGTGACACCTCAGACTTACCTAAAAGATGACCCATAATCCATAAATTAATTACCATAAGCGGCAATTATAGTAAATAATCTATCTCTCCTGCTTTAATTAGGAAGATCAAGCAACATAAGGCAAGTAGTAATTCCAATACTTTAATATTTATTTAATTAGGAAGACCAGGCAACATAAGATAAGGAATAATTACAATTCGTTATTCTTTAATTACTTTACACGGCGAAAAATCAAACTGCGGTCAGTCTGGGTGCGGTCGAAAAAAGGCGAAATAATCGACTCTAGTTTTTTCGGATGTTCGTAAATCAACTTGCGAAAGATAATTATAATTTTGTCAGAGATTTTAATTTTGAATATTAAAAATATGCTATAACTAGACTTACGTTAGTGTCAGAATATAATATAATATTAAAAATATAATTACGTTAATGCTAGTGTAATTTTTTTCAGGCTGAACATGCAAGTTGGAGTTTTCCAAAATGTTGGCTAGAAAACGAGGTGCCTCAGTTTTTGAATACTAAGAATAGAGTTACTTAGAGTTTATAACAAGGATTATTAATATCGTCGTATTCATGCAAATAATCATTTAGATTACTAAGTTAAAGTCATGTGAGATTCTATAATTAGACATTTTGCCTTATTAATTTTGAAAATTAAGGACAGAGTTACGTAAGAAGACACATATAGAATTTTGCAGCTTAAACAAAAATTTCAAAAACTAAAATATAATTATGTTGAAATATACGATTAGAATTTTGCCACCTCAATAATTTCGAAAAATATAGCTATGCTAGAATCTACAGAATTTTTCCACCTTAATAATTTAGAAAAATATAGTTACGTAAAATTTACCGCCTTAATTTCAAATACTAAGAATAGAGTTACGTCGGAATATCCAGTTAGAAATTTTCCGCCTTAATATTATTTTTGGTGAGATCAGCCTTGATAATTTCGAATACCAAAAATAGAGTTACATTAAGATCTACAGTTAGAATCTTGCCGCCTTAATAATTTTGAATTCACAAAATATAGTTACGTTAGAATCTACGGTTAAGATTTTTCAGCCTTAATAATTTTAAATACTAAGAATAAACTTACATAAAAGTCTAGATCAAAATTTGCTGCATTATTAATTTTGAATATTATTAACAAAGTTACATTACAGTATATATATATATATATAATTTTAACACCTTAATATTGTAACTAATTCCTAATTTAAGCCAGACGAGACTCTTGGAAAAAATGCGGTAAATATTATTGACCTTCCTTTTGTGTATATTACAAATTGACCAATAGAAAAGACATTATGTTGTCACTTGCAAACTAATAACCAATAATACAATTACACATCAGAAAGTGTACGATTATTACAAAAATAAACAAAAAAACGCATCACCCACGTACATAGTATAAAGATCCTCAGACAAAACGAAACAGTAAGTACTAACCCAGGGCAATAAAGAGGTGAAAAAAAGGGTAAAATTTAAGAGAGAGAAACAGAGAGAGAGAGAGAGATATAAAGAGATAAGCCATTAATTCCGCACCAGTTCCGCCCACGAACAAGCTTTTCCCCCGTTTCGTTTCCCTCTCCCCTCCCAACCAACTCTGTCTCGTTTCTCCTCTTAAGTTATTATCGGGTATCTATTACTTAGCCTATTAATTTATCTGTTTCGTATTCGACTCGAATCTGAATTAGTCGATTTTTTTATGTTTTGTATGTTTCGTCGGTTGGTTAATAGGATGGAAGACCAGTACTGTATCATGTCCAAGGCTCTGAAGAGAGGCGGTCTTCGTTGGGAGCTGTTTGATGACGTGGAGGAGGAGCTGGCCCCACCGAGCTTGCTCGTCCGCCTCGACGACCTCGTTCCGAAAGTCAACGTTCCCAGCAGCGCCCGAGATGATTTTCTCGCCGTTGACTGCTTCCTCGATTTTCCCGCTGGCGGGGAGGAGGAAGAGGGGAAGGACTCGGTCTCGGAGTCCTCCTACGTGGAAGACAACGCCTCCAATATCTCCGGCGCCGGTTCCTTCTTCTCGTCTGAACTCGCCGTTCCGGTAATTATGCCTTTTCGTGGAGCGTTTAGTTTTGGTTTTATTTAATTTATTGACAATTTGTCAATTTTGACTTCAATTAGTGAGAGACATAATTTCATTTTTTAATTTTGTTATTTCTAAGCGCGTCGAAATAAATGGAAACTTAAAAAGTTACGCTCCGTTATTAGAGCGCATGGATAATATCGCCCAGTGTTAATTATTGTCCTAATATTGGAATCTCCGATTTCAACGTTAAATATTTAAATAAATTTGTGTTATTCGGTATCTTTAATTAATTATGAGGGCTTATTTGAAATTTACAGGAAGATGATTTGGCGGAGCTTGAATGGGTGTCTCATTTTGTGGACGATTCCTCTTGTGATGTCTCCTTCGTCTTGCCTTCGAGTATGGAGGTGACCAAGGCTCGGGTGAACCGGTTCGACCCAACACATGTGTCGTCGGGTTTGGAGGTAGCTAGGGGCACCAGTATCCTCTTCCCCTGTCCGGTTCCGGCCAAGGTTCGAACCAAGCGGCAAAGGCCTACCAGACTTAGCCGGACTTGGTCATCGGGGACGGGGTCGTTGCCCTTATCTCCGGCAGCTTCATCGTCGGTTTCGCCGCCTTGTTTGATCGGGAATGAGGGTCCGGTTCAACCGGTGCAGTCTGGTATGGGATCGAATGAACCGGTTCAGAAGAAAGTTAAGAAGGGTAATCCTGGTCAAACCAATGTTGGGGAGACAGGTTTGGCCCAGTTCCAGAGAAGGTGCACCCATTGCCAGGTGCAGAAGACCCCTCAGTGGCGGGCCGGACCACTCGGTCCAAAAACTCTTTGCAATGCTTGCGGGGTTCGGTACAAGTCTGGCCGACTGTTCCCTGAGTATAGACCGGCGGGCAGCCCGACTTTTTCGAGCGAGGTCCATTCGAACAGTCACCGGAAGGTGCTGGAGATGAGGAGGCAGAACGAGGCGGGTGGAATGACCAAGTTTAGCCAGATGATTCAGAGTTTTTGAAGAACTAGGTCCTAATGGTTGAACCGTAGGTTTAGGGTCGGATATGAACCGGGTTTAGTTGCCCATAGGTTAATTAGGACTTTTCAGAGTTTATTATGGTTTTTAATCAGGTCCTAGTCATAGACTCAGTTTGCACTAGTCAGCTTATTAATATTATAGGTCCTAATCAGAAACAGTCAGGAATTCAATTTATGAGTTGTTCGGACAGTTCTCTCTCTCTCTCTCTCTCTCTCTCTCTCTCTCTCTCTCTCTCTCTCTCTCTCTCTCTCTCTCTATCTCTCTCTCTTGTCTGATTGATAGATTTGTTTTGGCTAATTATTTTTGGGATGCTCTGAAGTTATCGTTTGATAAAATCAAGACGTCGGCGTTATCAACACGACTTTGTTCTCGATGGTATGAGCGGAGATGCTATAGACTCTCATAGAAAAAAAAAAAGATTTCGTAATTGAGGTTCTCAAGAATACCATAACATTAATTTTGTTTATTTTTAGAAGTTTCACCCAATTTGAATATTACTTAATATGAGAAGACATGTAGAAAAAGAAAATACAGAATCCAATTTCTTCTTAATTTGGGAAAGAAAAAGATAAGGAAAAGTATGGGCGACGTTAGGCACATGTCACGTGGGGCGGCCTGATGGCCAATTCGATGCATAATAGCTGCTGGTTGATGACAATAATAACACTTTAAATCCAAAGTGGTGTGGCCCACCCCGTTAGCCCACCATGCACCAAATGGCAAGTGCCATGTGACAAAGCATGATGATCATTGATCAAGTCAAAATAGTCATTCTGGAAAAACATTGATCAAGTCAATAGTCAACGACACCAATTGCCAAGATCATTCACCTGATTGTGAAGTTTAATTTTGAAAATTTAAGTTGATTCTATAGTGGTAGAAGATTAGTCGGGTCGTTTTGAACCGAAACTAACTGTTGCGTAATAGAGTTTAATGGGCCTTAAGTTGGGCCACCTATACACCACACAGAATAACACCAAATAAACTGCTCAATTCTGGGCCACTGAATTACTGAGTGTAATAATAAAAGACGTAGAAAGAATCAATCGCTAGCTACAGTTATATATCAAGAAGAAGCAACTTGCTAGCTTTCTAAGTCTGGGCGATCATCAACAAACTAACTTTAGAGCCTCAACACAACTGGGTTTTACTCTCAAAGAGAACTTCAATGTAGACATTTTAGTTCTCAAGAATACAACAATGTAGTCCATGAGCACAAATTCCGCTCACTGAGCGAAGATCGCACCGAAACAAATTGCAACATGACTTGCAGAAAAAAACCAGGATTAACAATGGGAGTGCTAAATCCAGCTACTGTCTAATGACTGTTGAACAATACAGAGATATCCTTGAAACGTTGTCAGACTTACAGTTGCTTGAAAAGAATGAGATCTCGCGCTTCTCAAATGAAGTTTTGCAAAGATTGACGTAGAAAACGCGATGCTACATCAAGATGCGGACAATCGCAAGCCCGACTGCCGAAATGGATACAAGAGTACCTATGCAGTACTTTATCACGTCATATTTTGATGCTTCTAGATGCGCTCTCAATGCATGAATTTCCTGCGGAAACATGTATGTGTAATGAGAACAATCGCCTAATTATTCAGAATAAACAATGAAACAAAGGATGTTCTTTACAACCCACCCGATCAAGCTTGTTTGTCAGATTGGTGGTCTCTGCATTCTGATTAGCAAGTTCATCTTTTATGCGACTATAGCCAGAAAAAGAAAGGAAAATGCAAATGAAAATGAAATAAACAGAGGGTTCAATCCATATTAGTAATCCAAAATGCCACTATAATGCTTCTTTTTACCCTTTTTCAAGATTTAGATCCAAACGCTGTCCAGAAGTAAGCTTCTCGATTTCATGCCTGTTCCACAGAGCAAAGTTTAGTATGTCAAGCTGTAAACATAAATCAAGGGTTCATCTCATTGAGAATAATGTACCTTAATTCGCTGCGCAATTTCTCCAAGTCACTTTCCAATTTTTCGGTCTCACGTTGCAACTTAGAAGAATGGAGCTCCTGCATGAAAAATAACCACCGAGGTTGAGGAACAAAACATCTAACAATATGCAAAGTAGCTCCCTTCAAATCAACCACTGCCGTACAAAGCTTCTTACAAAGCATGTAGAAAAGGGCCAACAAGAAAGGAAATACTCATGACACTGATCTTTCCTCACATTGTTATCAACACATATACGTCTTTTCCTGTTTTTTCAATCAGGAAATGAATGTTAAAAGTGTAGAAAGCAAAAGATTTGAAATAACACGGATTAGATGACAGAAGACACAGATTAGGACGAAACATTGCGTAGGTCACATCAACCAGAAAAAGTAAGACCCCTCTTATCCTCAGATTTAAGTCCAAGTCTGTTACACAATCATTCTATCTAAGTTTTCATGTTGTAATCCATCAAACATCAGCAATATAACAGCATTTATCCCATCCTTCCTCGATGAAACAGAAGGAGAGCTCTAGGTAAGCATAGATAAGCACCTAACTACCATGCAGAGACAAGCCACTAAATACGTAAAAGAATTGGCAAACTTTTCCAGCTTGTTCCCAATGCCCATGCAGAGACACTAGGACCTAAAATGAACAACAATTTACCTCCATGGTCACCATTCACATCCAATAAAGCATTGAGTAGAAAACCCACGCAAGAACCTCATTTAATCAAACCCTTGCTCAGCCATAAAAAGTACATAAGCATAATGTGCATGCTTCTCATACAAGCTCCCATCGCAACAGGCTGGAGTGACGAAAAACCAGATAACACATCGACATTCTAAAGGTGACCCAGAAAGGCAGACTGAATGAGCAAGAAACAACCTAGAATAACACACCTGGGAACTTTGCACTTCGGATTTGAACTTGGTAGTCTCTGCGTTCTGATTAGCAAATTCATCTCTTATACGACTATATCCAGAAACAAAGAAAGGAAAGTATGAACAAATTGAAACAGAGGGTACAATCCATATTACTATTCCAAAATGCCACCTCAAAGCATTCACTTTTACCTTCTTTCAAGATTTAAATCCAAACGCAGCCCAGCAGTAACCTTGTCGATCTCATGCCTGTTCCACAAACCGAAGTTCAAAAGACCAATTGTAAACAAATAACAACGGTCCCGACCATTGCCAGCCACATACCTTAGTTCACTACGTATTTTCTCAATGTCACCTCTCAATTTCTCCGTCTCACGTTGCAACATAGAAAAATGGAATTCCTGCAAATAACAAGCACATGTCTCTCACACAAACAGAAGGGAACTATGAGACGGCCCGACCCCTGGATCGTTTCTTTCACACTAATTCAACAAAACAAAACAAAAAAATGTAAACCAAAAGAAATGAGACAGCCTCCTGACCTTCTGCATTTCGGATTGGCTGACGAATGAATGGGACACATTCTCCAAGCTGTCGTTCAACACTTCCGTTATGGCGGCCGTTATCGCCTCCGCCTGCTTCGACGGAACTCCTTGCGCCTCTAATCCTCTCACCTTTAATTGAAAGTACACATTTCCGAATAATAAGAATAAAACGCAACCAACCAACCAACCAACAAACAAACAAACAGGGGATTAACCCTATCCTATAGTTAATTTACCAGGGCGAGGGTATCGACGAGGAAGGCGCGCTTGCCGTTGGATTTAACCAGTTGAGAAACCCTCCTTGCCAACTCCAAACTCCACGCGCTTTTCCTACCGGTGACAAGCAGAGAAGACCACGGCGACGAAGTCGAACACGCGCCTATCGATCGGGACTTGGCCACCACGCGCCTGCACAGAGCCATCGTCCCTATCTACTTCGGATCCGGAAGGTGTTAGGGCTAGATTCCGAGGAAATTGGAAATTCGGATTTTCTTTCCCCCTTTTTTTTTCTTTAATAAAATTAACTGCTTGCTGTTTATAACTTGCTTCGCAAACTAAACCGGAAACCAGAAACCAGAAACCAGAAACCAGAAACCGGGGTTACTTGGTGGAATTCGTTTGCTTACTCTTTCTATGCCTCCGTTTAAACCCAGAGACAGCAAGTTCTCTTCAGAAATAACCAGAGAGGTGAGACCGAGACGACGTCGTTTTGAACTAACTACATACCCATCCAACCTAAACAATTATTAGATCAACTAATAAGAGAATGAGAATAATTATGGTTTGATGAGGTTTCGTGTCGGAATCACTATCAGTAGAATAATATTGAGTAATTTTGTAAAATTTTATTACATTTTAAGAAAATTTTCTGAGTCAAATTAAAATTATATAACTAAAATAATTTACGTATAAAAAAAAATTAACAAAGTGGTATACAAAACACATACTTAACCGACCCCAGTTTGTTGGTTAGTGCTGTTGGGCCGCAGGTGATTCAAGTTGAATGGGCCATATGTTGTAGCTTAGCCCAGCCTTAAGCAGGAAGCCCATTATTTTATAATTCCAATATGGTATTAGCATTTGTATAAAACCATGCCTTACTAGGATATGACTAACCGACAAGGAAAATACTTACCTGGCTTAACTATGATTTTGAAATCGAATCTGAAAATTTAGTTGGGAGAAAAGCAAGATTATTGTGGTCGAAAATTATAACATCCGACGAGGAGATAGCAAGATTCCCTCCTGCTTCAATATTCTTCTTTTCTTTAAATTGTAATAATTTTGACTTTGTTAACCACGTTTAGTTTGACACCATCTGGTATCGAATTATTTGACCGTTAATACAACATAGCTGATTAATTCCGATTCAAAAAATTATTACATGATTGTAAAACTCTCTTTGTCAAAATTTTCATAACTTGGAATTGTTCTACGGTCCAAAAAGCACAGGAGACCCAAATGAAAATCGGTGAAATCACACGGTACTTATGTGTACTTTGTGATACTCAGTTAGTTGAACCAACTAACTAGTTCTTTAATTGCAGACTTCAATATTGAACTCTATTTTTCATAGTTTTAAAACCCGGATTTTAGTACGACCCGGATTTTGTCTGTTTTCTGGGTCGACCGGTCAAACCGGTCCAACCACTAGTCCGACCGGAATATTTTTTCTTCTATTTTTTGTAATTTTTTAAAATATATATAGATATATATGTAAATAATTTATGTAATAAATTAATAATTATATATAAACATATCAATTTTTATAAAATACAAAAAATAAAATATTTTTAAAAATGTGTGGTCTCAAATCAAAGATAAAATTTTAATTTTTTTAATTTTTTTGGTCTAACTACCCCGGTCTAACCAGGATTTCCGGATGAACCGCCCGGTCTGACCAGAAAATGAGCGGTTCAACTGGACTCCGGGTTTACCCATAAAAATGAACCGCTTTAATGAGTGATTCACGGTCCGACTGGTCGAACCACCGGTCGGACTGCAGTTTTTAAAACTATGCTATTTTTTAGGGTGTTCTAAAACATTCGTCGAATTACAAATCTTCTTCACGAATTATTCGCCCATGTCGTTAAGATATCACCCTCAAATGTCGAAATATTTAACAAGAATAAAATTAGAAAAAGGGTACAAGGTTTATTGTCAACATTACAATACAACAGACAAAACTAGCACGCAGCCTAATAATGGTTTCATGTTCGAACACACGATTCACAAGGAAAATAATGATCGTTCCACGACCAATCTAGAAAGTATCATGTCTCAACTCAGACGTACAAAGCCACAAGTAGAATAAATAATACATCAATAATACCTCCTAGGTGGGTAGCGATCCATCGTCATTCTTCCGGATGGGCACTCCACCGCGCGGTGTCCGCGGCCTCCACAATTGTGACATATCATCAAGGGGCCCATGCAGTCCCTGCTCATATGTCCATACTGGTGGCAGTTCCTGCATACAATATCCTGATAGCTACTACCACGAAAACCACCAGCTCCAGCGCCACGATCTCCGAGGACATTGGACTTGGGGCACTGTCTAGCCACGTGACCACCCACATTGCACAGGTTGCAAACGGGATCGTTAGGGCAGTCACGGGCCAGGTGACCAGTCTTCCTGCAGTTGTTGCATGCCTTATCGTTGGTGCAGTCGACGGCTATGTGACCCTGCTTGTAGCAATTATTGCACAACCTCAGGTCTCCAGGTGGTAGCTGAGGGGCTGAACAATCTCTAGCACGATGTCCAGCCTTGCCACACGTGTGGCAGATGCCCTCGTTGGGGCAGTCGCTGGCCATGTGCCCAGGTTCTCTACAGTTCCAGCACAGTGATTTTGTAGTGCATTCCGAAGCAATATGGCTGCAACTCGATGCAAGAAAACAACGTAAAATCCCAGAATTAACAAAACAAAATTCAAAAGAAAAAAAATCAGAAAGTTAAGGAAGGCCTCATTTTGATGATAACTTTAAGTCTGACACATACCCCGGAAGTCCACAATTGTGACATATTGCAACATTGGGGCAATCCCGAGCAAAGTGACCAGGCCGCTTGCAGTTCTTGCACAGATTGTTTTGGCTGTGAAGAGAATAGATTGGGGGAATGCCATGTCAGGAAAAACTGAATGGAGAAGAAGATAAAACAACATCAAGCAAGCCCAAACAAGCTAACTTAATCTGCAATAGTACCAATTGTATGCGGATAAACTCTAAAAATTGCAGCCAGTCGGCCAGGAGAACTCAAGCACATGACTTTAAACTTGATTTATGTAAAACACAAATAAAACCTGAGGATTCTAATGTTTTGCCGAGAATAGAAAGAAATATGATCAGCAAAATAAAACACTTGAGCATCTCACATGCTAATGCTCCAAAACTGCTCTCTCCAGCAGCCAGTTACCAAATACAGAGGGAAAACTAAAAATCAAACAGAAACCTGAAACCCCGATGTGAATCCCTCCTATAAGGTGCACCACGATAGGAAAATCGGTCAGACCGGATCTTACGGTCCCCGGGGCTCCTACTCCGGCTCCTGCTCCTCACTGGGCTTCTGCTGCCAGAACTCATTTTCAAACTTAAAATCTTATAATAAACCTACCACCACCGTTCTTCTCTACCAACAAACCACCAACACCACGGCAGCTGCTGCTCCTGCCTGTCCAACATCAGAACCACACACCCATCATCATCCATTAGCCAAACCAAAACCCCTCACATCTCCCTCCAAAACAAAACCTCAAACCACCATAGTTTACAACATCAATTTTCAACAAGCACCATCCGTGCTACCAAAATATGCATCTCACATACATACACTGTTGACTTCATTGCACACCACACCTCAGCTACAAGTAACTGAACCGGAAATCTATCCTCTACACAACTATTTTCCGGAAATAAAAGCAATTCACTTCGAAGCAACAACCAGAAATGAGATCTTGCCTTGGACATCAGTTGTGAAACCCCAATGCATAATTTGACTGAGCATAAAAAACAACGCCCATAAGGACAAACCCATGGGCAACGGAATGATTCATAATATTTTTTAAAACTCGTTGTACAAATAAACGTTCGAAACAATCAATGCCTCGCAAGCTATAAGTGAACAAATAAAGCAATTCAAACTCCAGATCTCTGAAAAGAACCTCCCAACGGGGAATCCCGGAGATGTCCTTCTAACATCACTCGTAAAAAATCCCTTAGCTACTCTTAGATTTCGCGGGGAATCCCATGGACCAGAAGGAAAAATTCGAATAACCCGATAAATTAAGGTTATCGGGACACGATATAACAGGAAAGTACCTAATGCTCAAAAGAAACAAGAAAAGAAGGGAGGTTCACATAACCCTAGCCAGCATTTTCCAACCCTAATGTTTAAAAAAATGGGGAATTCGAAAGGAGGACGCACCTGAAAGCTGTGAGATACTTTGCGAGCGAGAGAAGGCGGGAGGGAGCGGTTCGAGGCCCGTGACGATGACGTCGTCGCGGGGGGAGGAGGCTGCCGTTTTGAGCGAGTGTGGGTATTTTCCAACGGACAAGCGAGTTGTTGTCGGAGCGAAAGATTCAATCTCTCTCTCTCTCTCTCTCTCTCTCTCTCTCTCTGCTCTTTTTTCGTTGGTGTTAGTTATGTATTTGTTTTGTGGGATGGGGATTGGGGATATGTTGTGGGCCGTTGTCTAGAGAATATGGATGGCCCATTCGTTGTTAGGCCCAGTTTTTAAATGTCCTTTTTTCCATCGTTCTCAGAAACGAACAGGAGGTCGACCCGAAATTGGGTTCGACTTCTGGCCCGACCAATTCGTCCAGCTCATGGCTATTCAGACCGGAAATTATTTTCTTTTATTTTTTGTAATATTTTGAATTTTATTTTTTGTAATATTTTGAATTATATATATATATATAGGTAATTAATTTATGTAATAAATCAATAATAACATATAAATATATTAATTTTTATAAAATATACTAAATAAAGTATTTATATAAATAGATAATCTAGAAATAAAGATAAAATTATTAATTTTTTAAAATTTTCTGGTTGAACCACCCCCAATCCGACCAGGAACTCGGTGGTCCGACCAAAAATAGGGCAGTTCGCACGGAGAGCAGTTATTGACAAAAAACGGACTGCCCATGGGTCTGATTCGTGGTCTGGCTGGTCCGACTATCGGTCGGACCATATTTTTTAAAACAATGCTTTCCAAGGTTTTAAAAAATGACCCGAAGATCGACCCAGAATTGGGTCCAACCTCCGGGTCAGCCTGTCTGACTGGCCGAACTGCGAGTCGGACCAAATTTTTTTCCTTCTAATTTCTTAGTAATTTTTTGAAATTTAGACAGGTATCTACGTAAATAGATTATAAATTTTATAAAAAAATGTATACAAATATCAAATTTCTGGTCAAACTGTCTGATCCGACCGAATTTTCTGGGCAAATTGTCCGGTTGGGCTGAAAATTGTCCGGTCCGACTGGACTCCATTTTTTAACATAAAAATAACTCGCCCTGAACCCTGATTTGTGATCTGACCGGTGGGACCGTATTTTTTAAAATCCTACTTTTTTTCTATTGATTTTTTTTTTGATAATTTCAGTTTTAATTACTACTACAACTATTTACTCTAAAATGCGTCTTTTTATACATAAGTTATTTAACTTCGGGTAGCTGATTTTTTCTAATTTTTTTTAGTAAAAATAGTAAGGCCCCGTTCTTTCGTCTTCAAAAAAACATGATAAAATTTTATAATTTTTGTCTATGTAAATAAAATTTGAATGGTCCTTTTCTGTTCTTATAACTAAATTTTTTTATACAATTATATTCTAGAAATAATTTAAATACTAAGTTTTCTTCAATTTGTCTACATCGAGTAAAGGTCATTTGGTCCAAACATAGTTTTTCATAGAAAAATATTTTTATTCAATTTTTTTGGTGTAATTTCAGTTATAGCATAATATGAGCTATAAATAAGATATACCACCAGAAAATTCGAAAATAATAGTAATCCTAAAATGGATACATGGGAGTCCAAAAAGTTTTATCGTCATTGATGTAACAAATTTTTATTAAGTAAAATAAAGTACAGCAATAAAGCTCCGGTGTACATCACCTTCTCGACAGGAAACAATCCCACAAAAATATAAGTAACTAAATATACACATCAAGCCCCTTAGTGCTTCTTTTGATCAAAAAAGCCCCTTAGTGCTTCCATCCCCAAACTTACCCAATGAATTACCTTTAAAAGCTTACCCCAATGAATACAGCTAGACTATTAGATCTTGTTTAAACAAATACTTCTATGTGTAACATCCATATTTTGTGACCAGTGTTGTCATCCTTGGCCCGAACAAGATGATATGAATAAAAAGTTTGAGATATCAAATAATTCTTAAAAATTTACATGATTACATCGAAAATATGAATCTCTTTAGTGCTAATTGGTAATCGTGAATATTTCTTAGTAAAGTTTTACCATCTCTGACTTCAAGTTAATCAATCAGTTTTTTAAGCCATCAAGTGGATCATGATAATATGTAGAAGTTACACATATTTACTTATACATGTTTAAACAAGACAAAATCTTAATTAATATTAACTTTTTTGTTATAAAAATCCCCGCCCTCCTCGAGTGATGACTCCCCCTCAGACAAGCCATTATCCATTATTTGTAATGCTCACTTGAACCAGTTCAATTACATTACTCATTTTTTAGCTCTAATATTCATGATTTGAATAATATCGTGTGCTATTTTAATATTTACTCTTTCACTGCTGTTTTTATGTCCGTCAAAATTTAAATCAAAATATTTTTAATGAATTCATTTTTTTACTATATGAATCAATTAATTTCTCATTAATTGTAGTACCAATCTTTGCACACACATTGTACGGATTTTTAAACAAACAAATTACCAAAATTTTAAAATAGATAACAAACTAATTATTTATAGTTTAAAGAAATAGGAGCCGGTCGCCTCTCCGAGATGACAACTTTTTTTATAATTTTATGCGAAAATTTTAAAGGTCGATAAATGTTGGTACTGGTACTTGAAAGTTGAAAGACAATATTATTGTATGTTTCGAAAATTATATCACTAATTAATTGTCTTCCCTTTTATGATTAATAGGCCTTTGCAAGTAAATGTGCACACGTCAACCTTTAAAAAAACTTGACCAAACCAGCCCAAATTTATTGCCAATACATCCCATCCTTTTAGTAGGCCATTTAATTTACTTCCCTTTTTAATACAACATTAAACTTCCATCGATACATATTCACTATTTTCAAAGCTTCCGTATGGCACTTATGGGGTATAAATATATTACCATAGAAATCATCTTATTTTTTTAAAATGAACCTACGGAAAACAACCACTAACAAAAAAAATTATTGATTGCCTATGATTATTTATATAATTTGTTTTAACTCCTTCAATTAATGCTTTCCTTATTATTATTTTTTTGGTAGAACAATGCTTTCCTTATTTTTGTAATAGTTGTTACTTGCTATTTATTCATATTGGTAATTTTGGTAATTTCAGGAGGTTGGTTTAGGGTTTGGACTCTATTAAGTCCTACGTGCTATTAAGTCCTCGAATTCTAATCCAAATCTATTTTAATTACTTTCACTCTCCCTCACTCTCCATATAATATATTTATTCCTCCCTCTTTTTACTTGAAAACAGAATAGAGTCCAAACCCTAAACCAACCTCTTGAAATTACCAAAATGACCACGTCCAGTAACCGTCGGAGTTCCCTCCTCATAATTCTCCTCACTCTACTGCTTCCCGCTTCGTCCATGGCAAGCTACCTCCACTACGGCGCCGCATTGACCAAGTCGATCCTGTTCTTCGAGGGGCAGCGGTCGGGGTTCCTCCCCGCGGACCAGCGTGCCACGTGGCGTGGCCACTCCGGGCTCAGCGACGGTTGGACATACAAAACCGACCTCACCGGCGGTTACTACGACGCCGGCGACAATGTAAAGTACAATTTTCCGATGGCCTTCTCCACCACGATGCTCGCCTGGGGGGTGATCGAGTTCGGCGACGTTATGCCTCCCGATGAGCTCAGGAACTCCCTCGTCGCTATTAAGTGGGGCACCGATTACCTTCTCAAGTCGGTGTCCCAACTTCCTAACAGAATTTTCGTTCAGGTAAACTATATTCTTCTTCTACGTACCGCCGTGTTTGTTTGGCGGGAAAATATTTCCGTCCACAATATTTTTCAAACTTCTCGTGTTTAGTAGGACTCTAACTAAAAAATGCGTTTAATATTTGTTGGTAATTATTTAGTTTATTGATAGAGGATATATGTTCATGATAAAATATTTTGTGCCTTTTGTATGCATTTGTATTTTTTATGGTTAGGATTTTAGTATTGCTTTTATTATGGTAGGCACTTGATTCGCTTCATTCTCAGAAATTTCATAAATTTTCTTTTAATGGTAGGTGCATGTTTTTTTTTCTCCTTATAATTTATTGCAAAGTTATTCATGTTAATCATATCATTAAATATAGCTTAACTACTGTAACAAATATTGGCCAATTGTAGTATTGGTTCTAGTCAATTATTAGAGAAAAAGTTATGGTTCGACTTGGAGGGGTGGGTTTTGGATTGAATCTATACTGAAAAAATTATTTCAAATAGTATAGAATGAAAAGTGGTTCGTGTTGACATATTTTATTTTTTAATATTGATGTATTTTGTGTGTAAAATTGGCACATATCAGTATTGACATACAAAACATACTTAAAATGTTAATATTGAAAAACAAAATATGTCAAAGCAATCCTTTTTTTATTTCATACCATTTGAAATAATTCTCCTTCGTACTCAATCCATCTCCGAAGAGATATTTCATAATTTGAGATTTGGTTTTAGGTATTTTTGGTGAAGATGTGCCAGAAAATTTAGATAAAATTGTGAAAAAATTTCATAAAAGATCATGAATTTACAACTTTTTTGCGACGTAGTTCTGGAAAAAACTCATTTCGTCCTAAAGTCATCCATTTTTTGCTAGAGAGATTCGGATGATTTTTTTTTTTAAAAAGAGAGGGCGTTTTTAAAAAATTATAAAAACAAAAAACCAAAATTGATATTTTTCCGTTGCCACTTCAGCATTCAAAAAAATCGTGACATGGCCATATTTGGTTCGGAAAGTCATCCGAACCTATTTTACAAAAAAGGGTAATCTCAGGATCAAATAAATCATTTTAGAACTACAGGACTATGTCGCAAAAAAGCTGTAATCTCATGACCTTCTATCTATTTTTTCTTAAAATTATTCTTTCTGTTGTTTTTTGGGATTCGCATGGCAAAATATTTAATAACTTAAATTTGTAAATACAGTTTCCCCCTAAAACATGGTGGAATTCTTTTGGAACTTGGAACTACAATGACAGGTTGCGGGTAAAACATAGTTTTCATATGATAGTGGAAAACTCGTATGATTTAAATTAACACACGCCAAATAATAATTGGTCTATATCTCAATACGATAAAAATATAGGATTTAATTCATTTGATTTTTGTGGTATTTGGTGAATAAAACCAGAATTGTGTGGTAAATAATTTAGGACATTTTGGGATTGAATTATATGTTTTTTTTCCCTGGGATGCATGGTTATAAGAAAAGCGACACGTGACGTGGAGACTCATTATTTGGTGGATAAATGTTAGAACCTATTTATCTAACTTAGAACAATACAAAATAACTTGTTGGATTTTTCATAAACGAAATCTCTAGGGCTCAAGTTTGTTATGGACATGACACTTTTTATGCTTTTTAAAGAGATGTGTTTACTCAGTAGACCACATAATTAAACCGTTCTAGTTCCAACATTATTTTATCCCCACGAAAGCATTGAGCGTTGAGCAATATAACATTTTTTTTGGTAACTTAACAATGTGATTAAATCTTGTGTTATAGGTGGGGGAACCAATTGAAGACCATAATTGCTGGGAAAGACCTGAAGACATGGACACTCCAAGAACCGTATACGCCGTGGATGCCCCGAACCCGGCATCGGAAGTCGCCGGCGAGACCGCCGCAGCATTGGCAGCCTCATCGATCGCGTTCCGATCGTCCGATCCAGGGTATTCCGAGACCTTGTTGAGAAATGCAATCAAGGCATTCCAATTTGCTGATAATTACAGAGGAGCTTACAGTGATAATCTTAACATCAGAGATGGTGTATGCCCATTTTACTGTGATTGGGGTGGGTACCAAGTAAGGACTCGTTCGAAACTTTCTCACTTGTCATACATTTCACTATTTTCAAACCAGTTAAATTTGATTACACAGTAAATTTTATGGAATTGTTGACGAAATGACGAAGGCTTGAGGTTAATTTCTGGAACGTAAAAATTAACTTATAAGCGAATTGTTTGCGTACAGGATGAATTGCTCTGGGGTGCGGCGTGGCTTTGGAAAGCGACCTATAATGTTACTTACCTTAATTACTTAGAAGTCAACCGGGAAATCTTTGGCGCTGACCAAAACATTTACGAGTTCGGTTGGGACACTAAACAAGCCGGCTTAAATGTTCTCCTTTCCCAGGTCAGTCTCATGTCTCAAATTTGTCGATTCCACCTAATTTAACACAATTGTATCCTCGAAGTTCCCCGTTTCCTTATTTATTGATTTATTACGATTTAGATTTATTGTGATGGACCTCCGAAGAATGGTTAGGACACCAAATATCTATCTCGTTCATACTTTAGATACCCATAGAACTATCGAAGATTGTTGAGCAGGGACGGATCCATGTATGACTATTGCCCCCACGAAAAAAAATTTATGTGTATATGTTTAAAATTTTTTTATGGGTATATATTTAATAGAAAAAAAGAGTTTGTCCTCAATGATATTGACTAATTTATCTCCGTTATGATTTTTTTTTTGTCAATTACATGAAGTACATAAATATTTTGCTCTCATAGTATAAATTTTCTGGATCCGTCCCTGTTGTTGAGGAAGTGGTATTGACCCGATTTGATCGACGAATTGTCCCGTTTGGTTGCAGGCTGTACTAGAGGAGGGCATGTACTCGCTGGAACCGTACAAGACATCAGCAGAATGCTTCATATGCTACCTAGTCCCCAATTCATCATCCCCCTACCACATCGATTACACCCGCGGTGGCCTCATTTACAAGCCAAATGGTAGCAACCTGCAGCACGTAACAGCCATCTCCTTCCTCCTCGTTGCGTACGCGAACTACCTCGAACGAACGAACCAAACTGCCAACTGCGGGAATATGTACGTCGACCCATACACCCTTCGCCGACTGGCGAAGGGGCAGGTCGACTACGTATTAGGGGAAAACCGAGAAGGGTACTCTTACATGGTAGGTTACAGTGACAAATACCCGCAGAGGATCCACCATCGAGGATCCTCGGTCCCATCAATCAAAGTACATCCTGAGAAGCTCCAATGCAAAGAAGGGACAGTGTACTATAACTCGACGAATCCGAACCCCAACGTTCACCAAGGGGCTCTGGTTGGTGGACCGGGCGAGGATGACTCTTATGAGGATGATCGTGCGGATTTCAGGAAATCCGAGCCTACTACGTACATCAATGCGCCGTTTGTTGGGGTCCTCGCTTATTTCGCGGCCAACCCCAACTTTTCTTGAACCTTAAGTTTCCTTTTTCCTAGGTTTTCTATGTCATGTCGATTAAGACCACAGTAGTAGAAATTGTCTCTCCTCTTCTGGAAACAGCTGACAGTCAGAGGATGTAGAGGTTAGGATGGGAAAAGGATGAAAAAAAGAAAAAGAAATTCGACGTCTTAATATTGCGTTCATAAATAAAACGCCACATTTGTTCCTGAGATTTTTTTCATCAATATATACGTCATTTTATTTTGAAATATCTGAAATTTGATAATATTTTATTTAATGTTTTTTTTCAAAATTTAAACTCAGGTTTTTTTTAGCTGAAAAATAATAATTTTCTTGTTTGTTCGTAAATATACCATCTTATTAATGTGCTAAAAAAATTATTAAAGAAGTCTTAGTCGCCTTGACAGTAATCAGAAACTCAAGTGCATAGAAACCTCTCCTTTGGTTGATCAGATGTATGCTATAATATAATATAATTCGGTAGAATCGACTTCTGAAGATAAAAAATTTATTAAAAATTGAATCACATAAGTGTTCTCTTTTTATCCTAACTGAAGACGTTGTGAATCGACTTTTTTTATGTGAACAATAAATTGAATATCATACAGCAACTAACAAACATATAATGATTTCTCAAATATCAAAGTTTTAATAGGTTAAAGAAACGACCGGTCACCCTTCCGGAGTCGGGATAATAAAATTCCCATACGACCAATCGTCTCTCGTATCAAAGATTGTTCAAAACCGACCCGCCACCCCCTCTCAAAAGTCAAAATCCACACCGAGCAGTATTCCGTCGAAAGTTAGGGTTCCGTCGGTTCTCCGAAGAGGTAACTTCTCGTGTAAACTACTGAATAGTTCTTTTCTCGCAGGGAACAACTTCAGGTATTAGGATTAGCGATGAGTTGAAACTCCGTTAGGGTTTTGTTGGATTTGATAGGGTTTCCTGTAAATGCTCTTCAAGTGTTTGATGAATTGTTTCACTTACACTCTGGTGCTTTGCGTTTGTGTTTAGGTTGTTTTGGGTGATGAGATGGCAGAAGATACGGTTTCTGTTCTGATTGGGGCCTCGGAGCTGAACTCCAGCGCGGACTCGCTTTCCCCTGATGACTTAGCTTGGGTTGATTCTTGCCTGGTTAAAGTTCCTGAGTTGTTGAATGCAGATTGGAGTACCGTGAAAGACGCCTTGGTGGAAATCTTCGCGTTGCAACCTGAATCGCACGAGTCTGCTGCTACTGATGCAGATGACAGCTCTCCGGGTGTTCCTCTGCAAGCATCGTCTATACAGAATGGAGACATGGTGGTTGTAGGAGGGGATGAAAATATTGACGATATTCTAGGGGACAAAGAAATGGAGATCGACTGTGAACGGCTCCCCTTTGCTGCTGTTGAGGAGACGGCCATGTCACCGTTGGAACCTTTTGGTGAAGCGGGCTCGGAAGCCACCGTGATTGACGTTTTCCAGCCACATTACAGGGAAGATAGCGAGAGCGTGATTCAACCTGTTGATCCAGGCCTTGATTTCGACTTTCGAGACGATGAACCCGAGCCATCCGCAGAGGATATTTTCAAGGTCTGGGATTTGGGAATCCCAGCCGAGGCGGAGGAGGTAGATGAGCTCACAGAGCAGTTGAACAAAGCTCTTTCAGGAATTTCTGCTGTCCAAGCAGAGACATCGCCTCATGGTGATTTTAGGGAACTGGTAGATATTAAAGAAGAGCCACTTGATGATTTGATCTTGGGCATCACAGGCCTCAATTTGGATTGAAACTCGGACTCGAATGGTAAATAATTATGTCTACTTTCCGTTTTGGGATGACTTTTTATGGAATCTTTTGGTGCGAATTTGCCAATCTAGGTTGCAGCATGTTCGAAATTAAGCACTCTACTAACAGTATATCTACCATTAATTGGAGCTCCTGGATTGTCTGGGCCACGAAACCTCACCTTCTGCGAGATGGGATCAACCACAGATTGTACATGGCCCTCCAATTGACATTTGCGTACAAGACATGCATCTTTTATGGGACCCATAAATGGTTTACGTGTCCTTCGAATTTCTAAGAGATCTCGTGTAATTGGTAAGAGACAAATCTGGTAATTGAACCATGGCCATTGATCCTATATTTCCCCACCTAAAGCTAAACCCGACGCACATACTTAAACCGATTACAGCCTCAAATTTCCTACTCTCCAACAAATGCCCAACAACGCATTGGCGAGTATACAGTTGTTTTGTCTCTGTTTGTTGGAAAGAGACGGAGAGGGTGATTAAGTATTAGCTTTTTATTATACTAACTAATATTCGGACAATTACTAAGCTGATTAGTTCTAATTCGAGGTAGATAAAAATTTTCGGATAATGATAATTTAACTTTCATGCGTTCATAAAATATCGAATTCGAACCAATTGAAACTCATATTTATTGAATTGGTTAACTTATTACGAGTTCAGTTTTCCTGTATTATTTACGGGGTGGGAATATAACCATTCGTTTCAGCCACCGAGGCAAGGAGCCAAATGACAACAGTGCCATGCTATCATCCACGTGTCGGGGACCCATTCTTCGGCCCAGGACAGCCTCAAACGCGACATCTTATGATCATCATCAGTACATACATTGTGTCCAAATATAAATAAACTAACAACATGCATGGCTTGTGTGGCTTAAGACACACACAGAGGAACAAGGAAGGAGATAAGATTACACTTAATAGTAGCCAAGGCCTCTTTACTTGCACTATATCTCCTTCACTGACAAAAGTAGAGAGGAAATGGCCTCAGCTACACTCCTTAAGTCTGATTTCTTTCAGGGGGCCCAGACCCTGCGCCAGCCTTCGCCAATCTCTTTGAGGAGCCACACCAATGGCCCTTCCTTCTTCACCGTCCGCGCTTCGTACGCCGATGAGCTCGTCAAAACCGCGGTATGTTCGCCACTTGTTTCGTAGCTTCCTGCTGTTTGGTTTAAGTGTAAGAACCCAAGTGTAAGTTGGTGGAATTTGTTTATACTTATAGATGTCCCTCTGTTTCATTTGCTTGTGTCTAGAAAACTGTTGCATCTCCTGGCCGTGGAATCTTGGCCATGGACGAGTCAAACGCCACGTGCGGGAAGCGTCTTGCCTCGATCGGGCTAGAGAACACCGAGGCCAACCGCCAGGCGTACCGGACCCTTCTCGTGACACCACCTGGTCTCGGCCAGTACGTCTCTGGTGCCATCCTCTTCGAGGAGACCCTCTACCAATCCACAGTTGATGGAAAGAAGATAGTTGATATTCTCAAGGAGCAGAACATTGTCCCTGGCATCAAAGTCGACAAGGTATGAATATTCTGCTCGTCTTGAACAAAGCTGCACTTGCATCTTGCAGAACATTTGACAGTAATAAAGATGAATTAAGTTCCACCAAAAAAATAAAAATAAAGATGAATTAAGGATATAGTGGCATTAACAATTAGCTTGTATTATGATGAGATAATAGGGTTTGGTCCCCCTCGCTGGTACCGATGGTGAGTCCTGGTGCCAAGGTCTTGATGGCCTGGCCTCCCGCTCTGCAGCTTACTATCAGCAGGGTGCTCGGTTCGCTAAATGGTATGCGAAACTTAATCTTGCTTGTGTATCTTAAAGCATATGCTTCAGATGTCGTTGACACAATCTCGCTTTCGTGGTTGCAGGCGTACCATCGTTAGCATTCCCAACGGGCCATCTGCCTTGGCCGTGAAGGAAGCTGCTTGGGGTCTCGCCCGTTATGCTGCCATTTCCCAGGTAAGCACAGGGGCACATTGTTCTCAGCAATTTTCCGGAGTTTTCTAGTGCATCAAGATACATTTCTGAGGCGAGATTTGCGATGTATGTGTAATTGCAGGATAACGGCTTGGTCCCAATCGTAGAGCCAGAGATCCTGCTCGACGGTGAACATGGTATCGACAGGACATTTGAAGTAGCTCAGAAGGTGTGGGCTGAGGTCTTCTTCTACTTGGCCGAAAACAACGTGCTGTTCGAGGGTATCCTCCTCAAGCCTAGCATGGTGACCCCTGGTGCTGAATGCAAGGAGAGGGCCACCCCTCAACAGGTTGCAGAGTACACTCTCAATCTTCTCAAGAGGAGAATCCCTCCAGCTGTCCCCGGGATCATGGTATAACTGAGCACTAATCAACTCTAATCATGTTTGTTGGTCATCTAGCTGTTGAATTTATGTACCAACGAGACTTGTGCTGGTGCAGTTTCTGTCTGGTGGTCAATCCGAACTTGAAGCTACCTTGAACCTTAACGCGATGAACCAATCGCCAAACCCGTGGCACGTGTCCTTCTCGTATGCCAGAGCGCTGCAGAACACTTGCTTGAAAACCTGGGGAGGCAGACCAGAGAATGTGAAGGCAGCTCAGGAGGCGCTTCTGATCCGCGCCAAGGCCAACTCGCTGGCCCAGCTCGGCAAGTACACCGGCGAGGGAGAATCCGATGAGGCCAAGAAGGGAATGTTTGTCAAGGGCTACGTCTACTAAGCTAGACAGCTCTCGCAGAGCAGAGGCCAAAGGTGAAGGGCAAAGCAGATAGATGAGGGAAAGCAAGCAGAGGCAAGAAGAGGACATGACGAGAGTTTATCTCACGTGTTTTAAGTGCTTTTAATAAGCATGGAGAATATTTTTGTTCTTATTGTTATATGCACTTTTTCTCGTTTAATAAGTTTAATAAACTTCTCAACCAAGATGAGATTTGGTTAGTGTGCGCCCCTATATGATGTAACATATTCTAAGTTGGTTGTCTATAATTAACAAAATCTTCAGATTAAACAATAATGTGCGTATATCATAAAATGAATGTTTAACTTATTTGCTTAAATATATTAAAGGGTTATGAATCTGAGTTACGCATATGCAAACATTTGCATCTCGGAAAGCTTGTAAAACACTTAAAAGGAGAGGCCGATAATATATACTTTTCCGATGCTTAACTTGTTTGGTTTACAACATTAGTGTTCTGCTAATCAAACCACTAATGCAAGTAATAAAATTTTTGCAACAAATAAATTCGACAGTACTATGTGATAAATCCAAATTCAAAATTAGATTAATTAACGATTTTTTTTTTCGATCGATCGTAAGTGTTTGTTTGTGAATAACGCTTAACTAAAATTGCAAGGGATAGAAAAAAAAAAGAGAAGGTAAAGAAGAAAAGGCTCATCACTGTAACCAAGAGCCAAAGTCAGAAATTTTTTGAAATGGAAGCAAGACACAGAATATTTAAATTTTTTAATATTTAATTTTAATTTATAATTTGATTAATTTTTTAATGGGTCAATTTCTTATTTTTAATGAGTACATATATTAAATTATATAATAAAATATCAAATTAGAAAAATAAGTAGAATCAATTGATCCACTTATGACACCTATCTCCGCCCGTCCACAACTGTTTTTGCTAAAGGAATAAGGTAATGGTTGGGGAGAAGACACAGAAAACCAAGGCATGAAAGGGACGCGACGATTGAGATTCGAGAAGACCCAGGAAGAATTAAGAAAAGAAGATGGTGGAGCGTTGGTGGTTGATGTCCATTTCTTCTTTTTTATAAAGATAATTAGATGATAAATACAAAAGTCAATTACAATTAAACAATACGGGTTCGGCAAATTATTTTTACTTAAAATTTAAATAATTACCTATCAACTAATTAGGCTTTGTTTTTTACATTATTTCGTATACCAAGGGTAACATTATTTACGTTTTTCTGGTAATGTATATGCCGTTCGTCCAATCTTTTTGTTACGAGTTACTCGTAATAAGACTTCGCAAAATAAACATTCATCCTAAATAGATTCGTGGTTCCTAACATTGCTTATTTTCTGAACATGGGGAAAATTATGTCTTAATTCGAGTTGAAATATCATTTCTTTTTCACATGTCATTTAAGTTTTGAAATATCCAAATATATCATAGAAGAGACTAGGTAGCAAACTCACACAAAATTATTTGATACTGCCATTTTTCTAAAAACAATTAAAATTTGGACACATTTTAATTAAATTAGATTTAATTCTTTAGTTTAACCTTTGGTTACTGATTGACAAGAATCTCCTAAAACAATTAAACCTTTGGTTACTGATTGATTAGATAGTTGGGTTTGCATGAACTCTCTCCTAAACTCTTCCTCGAGGAATATTCTGAGGGTTTTAAAGTCTCCATCTCTTCCTATCGTCCCTATCGGCCACCCATCCCAACTCTCGCTTGGCCTCGCTGTCGTTCACCCGCCTCAGCCCCGTCTCACCGTCATTTGCCCATCCCAGTCCTCGTCTCGCCTCTGCCATCATCCGCCCGACCAAGCCCTTGCTCCGCCTCATTGGCAGCAGTCTTGCTTACTCGGTCCTCTCCATTCTCGCCCCTCCTATCCTTAGTTATTCTTAGATTCGACCACCTCGTCCTACCTCGTTGTCAGATCCGGTTGCCTCGCAGTCAGATCTGACCACCTCGTCGTCAGTTAGTCTTCTGCCTACCGTCGTCCTCCTCTCCCCCTCCTCAAGGCGGCACTGCCACGGTTGCTTATCAACCATAAAATGGGCCTAAACCCTAGCCATCCCATAACCTGTTCACCCTCGCCACCCTACCACGAGATCCAGTCTCGCTATTCATCGGCCCAGCCCTCTAGGTCATCTCAGACATCTTCCGCAATTGACTTCTCTTCTGGCTAGCCTAGAGCACTCGCTGGTGCTTCCAACCCTTTATGTTTATTTTTGATTCTATGCTTTCTTGTCTCCATGTTGTTAAACCATACATGGTTAATGGTCTTTGCAAATTTTGGCTTTGTTATGGTCGCCTTTGCTTGAATCGGCCTTGGCTGGTTACAGGTTTCATTCTATTTTCGATGCCTTTCTTATGGTAGTAGGTGGAGAATTTTGTCTTGATCGACCTCGGTCGATCTTGGCTCTCTTTTGCGTGCATCTTATATGCATTCAAAAGCCCACAAGGTTGCGTCTATGGCATAGTCTTGTGATTATTAGCCATAGCTTGTTTCGTCAGGTCTCTGTATTGGTCTTTAGCTCCCGTGGCTTCACGATCACCCTTCACTCTTACCCGTGCCACTCTGTGGACTACGGCTTAGTTTCATCTTTTGCTTAGTTCTCTTATCTTCTATCTTCGTACTTACTTTTCCTGTGTTGTAACTCTATCTTATTTAATATAGGCTTCACGTCACCCTTTAACAAAAAGGAAAAAGACAACAACTGTAGTAATAGAATAGGACAAGTGTTTGTACTGAAAGGCGGTACAGTATTAGCAGCTGCAAACTTGTAAGAGGATGATGACATGTGCAAGGAAAGCTACGAGCTAGCTCCTCTTTGAGAATGATTTTCTGAATTTGAGTACTGATGTTTGTCTAAAACACGCATTAAATGCATATAATTTTGAGTAAGTTTTTGTCCTTTTATCTTTAGTTTTTATATTGTTTTAGTCAAGTTTTGAGTTTTAGGTAACTGATAGACTCTTTGTACTAATTTACAGGGAAATAAGCAATTTTGGTAAGGAATTATACATGAAAAAAGAGTAGAGGGCGAGCAGATGGACTGGACCAGACTAGGATCGGACCAAAAAATTAGAGATCATTTTTTGTGATTTTTTACCAAATCGGACCGGACTAGAATTGAATTTGGACTAGACCAAGACCAAAATGTTTGATCCGGTCCAAACAAAAAAAAGTGTCAGAATTAAACAATAAAGAGAGCAAAAAAAATTCACCATTCATTACACAGATGACAGATGAAGACCATTCATTACAAACAGATTCACAGAGAGCAATTCACATACAAATTCAAAGTATAAGTTTCTTAAGAAGACCATCGATCCTCAATTCTCAAACATACAAATTCACCAATTCAACATACAACTTAAATATTCAATAGTACAATAAAAATTCCAAACACAAATTCACAAATCTCAATCTCTATTCTCTTCATCTTCGCCAATTTTAATAGTCTCATTGATTGTTGAAAGTTGCGAGTGCAAACTACTGTGAAAAATCTTTTTCAAGTAAAATATAATTCATATTACATATTTATAAAGAACAACTTTATGTTAAAACTCAAAAGATGAAAAAAAGAAAATTACCGAGTGTAATATTATGTTGTTTGTCCAGATTCTTTTCTTTACTAATAGAATGAAAGAATCCTCGAAGCCAATCTTGAGAACATAATAAAATTTCAACCATAATAGGAACCAAAAACTCCTAAAATCATCAAACACTCATTCTCCTGTATTAAATGCAGATTCAAAAGCAATGGTAGAATTGGCACTACTAATACATCACGAGCTATCTGAGAAAGGATCGAGAACCTTAGAGCATTTCCTTTCTACCAATTAAAAACATTAAACGGTAGTGAATTATGCATATTCACTAGTACATTTCCCTCCACAAGATAAATATCCAAATCACTCAAACATTTGGTATATTTCCATTATTGCAACATTAGATGTTCCACTTATGTTAGTCATAAATGAATATGTAATATTCGAAGAACTTTTACTTATATGCAATCACCAATGCTAGATAGTGTCACCTCGTCTTTGTAATGATTAAAGAACTTGAAGAGAGATTTTTTATCTTCGATTTTATCAAATCGGCTACTCTATGATCATCATTTAAAAGTTCATTGTAAAATCAATAAACTTCAACTTGTAGCAAGGATCTAGGACAGCTACTGCGAAGATCAACATGTTCATCTTTTTTAAATTTTCCTAATATTTTGTCAATTTTTTTTCTTCATCTTCCTTGTAGTGCTACTTATGTCAGCATCAACATTCTCTATCCATTGCTTCAAAGTAAAGAAGAGTCCAATAATCTCATAATAGAAAAGATTAGATGTGACATACTTGGAGCCAGAAATCTTTGATCATCTTTGTACAACTTTATTCAAGCAAGAGAATGTTTCACATACCTAATTGCTGACGAACACGAAGGACATACATCGATGCATTCTTTATTTTCAAGCCATCAATACAAGCAAGATTTAGAATAGGGCAAATTACTCTCTAGTCCCTGTACTTAACATAATTCTTCTATCAGGTCCTTCTTTTCTCATAAACATCGAGGGGAATGAGACTTGAGCCAAACTACTAGATTAAAGATGATGTGAACCCAAATCTTTGTGATTAGAGATGATCCCATGAAGAAGGTTTATATGGGTATCAACAAGTCACAAAATTACTCTAGTACTAAAATTTGGTCTCTTTCCTATGATGTGAGTGTAGAGTACTAGATTACACTGTTGTAGGGAAAGCTTAATGCTTTCAATGAATTTCATAACTCTAAGTTAAATGGTGGTGTATAAAGTACAATATACACTTGATGAGTCACCTATATGAGTGTCGATTGGAACCGCTCATATGAGATTGTGGCTAAATCTCTGGAGCATTCAGGAATTACCGGGCTGCGAACATGGTCGGTTTAGCACAAAATAGTGCAAATAACGAGAATTACAGGGGTGAAGTGTAATTTATAGGGCTTATATATACAAAATAGTGATCAATAGAAGTTAAGATAAGTTCATCATGACACTTTCATAACTTCACTATAAGTCTAAGGTGTGGTTCATAGTCCGTGAGACACCAGAGCCGATGCACTTACATCTATATATCTACTTGAAAAAGTATTTCAAATTTTTTTGCTATGTATATCAGTAGAAAATATTTGACATAGTGGGGGATTGTTGGAAAAATAGAGCAATTATGTGAATATAATAATTTCAAAAGAGTATTTTTCAATGGGCGTAAATAATTTGTGTGACTAATGTGAGATGTTACAAAATATGTTTTAAGATTATATGTGTTTTAAGATTTTTAATTAAATTTTAAATTAAAAATGAGATTTTTTTTGAATAAAAATCACATTGTTTTAAGATTTAGTAATATTCATGATTTATTTTCTAAATTCATAATATTCTAAATTTATTGCATAAAATATGTTACACAATTACATTGTGTAAATGCCTTTTATTTTGAATTTGACTATATAAGGTTATCCTTCATCTTACTTTGGTTACATTTTTAAATTATCAAAAAAATTATATGTGTTTAATGGTTATGATTACAAACTTCTACCAAATAAAATAATCTCTTAGAATTTTAATCGGAGGAGCACCAAAATACTACTGTGCGGGCTAATAATTCATATGGTTACAAAAAATACCGAAAATCAATCTTATGAACGTGTGAAACATTATTAAAAAATTACAAATAAATAAATGTTCGCTAATACCTTTTATTTGAGGAAATAGAAGAGAGAAAAAAAAAACAATTAATCCAACCAAAACAACAAAGTCTACTCGTGGAAACAAACTGTCGCCTTGACAACCATTGATCGAGCCGAACCCAATCACCGACTTCCGGACAACACTAACCTCAGAATAGTTCAAGTCATTTGCCAACTCCTCCTTTCCTCCACCATCTGACTATTGGGTTTTATAAAGACAAACCTAGTTCTCCCGGAGAACAACAACCACTCGCAGTAAAGATGCTGACATGGTCATGTTTCGGAAACAAGGAAGAGGAGGCAGAAAGTTGGGAAACGAGAAACGGAAGGAGGTTATTAGAGGAGTCCATCTCTCTTTTTGATGGGAAGGTTAATCCTATTCGTTGCTTCTCGGCTCGAGAGATCGAAACTGCGACTAACAACTTCGACGAAAGGCAACTCTTTCATCGCTCCAAGCATCATTGTTTATACAGAGGTTTCCTCCGAGGTCAGCCGGTCACTATGAAAAGGTATCAAAGGAAGATAATAGAGTTGACGATGTTGCGATATTACCTAATTTGTTACCTAATAATCCGCTAATTAGTTTTCAATATCATGTTAGTTTAGCCTTAGTTGTTATCAGTTTCAAATTAATTATTTCCTCCTATTTTTTAGCTCAATTTGTTGTAAATCTGCCTATATATATTGAAGGCACAATCAATGAAACGTAAGGCAATTACTTCCATCTTCGTATACTCTTATTATGGTATCAGAGCATCTCTTTGTCCTCAACCTTCATTATTAATCTTTATTGTCTTTATTGCTATTGCATTCATTCTCATATCACGTTTAAAGGCAACCAGTATTTGATTACATCGTCATTCCTCATTTATATCTCACGCAGGCCTAACGTATTTGTTTTAATTTTTTTTTATCATTCCTAATTCATTCATATTTCCTTTTCTCTCAGTCATTCAACATGTCGAGTGAAGCCAATGCCACCGAAACAAACATGTCCAGCGAAACTAATGCCGCTGATCTATCTCTGAATCAATCCAACTCATACACGATTCATCACTCCGACAGTCCATCTACTGTCCTTGTCACGCCGATCCTCACCGGCGACAACTACGGCTCATGGAGTCGAGCGGTCACCATGGCACTGCGGGCCAAAAGCAAGTTTGACTTCGTCGATGGCTCCTCGTCTAAGCCGACTGACCCGAATGCCGCAGTCAGTTGGGGACGGTGTAACGATCTCGTGAGTAGTTGGATTCTGAATTCCGTATCTCCCGAGATACAACCTAGCATCTTATACGCTGAGACAGCTAGTCAGATTTGGGTTGACCTTAAGGAGCGATTCTCACAATCCAATGCTCCTAAGATGTACGAGCTCAAGCACTCTATCTCTGTGCTCAAACAAGATGGTATGACCGTCTCTCTTTATTTTACCCAACTCAAATCACTGTGGGATGAATTGTCCAGCATTGTCTCGATGCCTCCGTGCATTTGCGGCAATACAAAATGGCTTGTCGACTAGCAAAATCAGGATCGGTCTATGGAGTTCCTACAAGGCCTCACCGACAACTACTCGGCAGTTCGAAGCCAAATCCTCTTGATGGAGCCTTTCCCATCTGTCCAGCGCATCTACAGTCTAGTGCGTCAGGAAGCAAACCTAGCAGGTACTACTCTTTCTTGTGCATCTCCTAATTGGATTATTGACACAGGTGCATCCAACCACATATGTACATCTTTGTCATTATTCTCCTCGTACATCCCAATTAGTAAAAATATATATGTACAATTACCCAATGGTTCACATTCATCGGTGAGTCACATCGGTACTGTCAAGTGTACATCGTCACTTAATCTGAAGGATGTTTTCTTTATCCCATCCTTCAAATTCAACTTGTTGTCAATCTCTCAATTAACTCGTCAACACAATTGTGATGTAACATTTTCTTCTACATCGTGTTCATTTCAGGACCGTATGAAGAACACGACGATTGGTCGTGGTAATCTGCAACAAGGGCTCTACTACTTGGATGTCTCTCATTCAATGAATTCCGTCTTTTCGTTTTAGCACTCCAATAATTTTGATCTTTGGCATTCACGCCTTGGACATCCTTGTAATTCTCGTTTTCGTTTCCTTATTAAGCATTTTCCAAATATTGTTGCTAATAAGAATTTCATTTGCGATGTTTGCCCTCAAGCAAAACAATCGCGTAACTCGTTTCCATTAAGTGTTACTCGTTCTTCCAAGTGTTTTGAATTGATACATGTCGATATTTGGGGACCTTTTTCCGTTGGTTCTAAGAATGGGTCACGTTTCTTCCTCACCATCGTTGATGACTATTCACGTTGTACTTGGGTGTACTTATTAAAACATAAATCTCAAACATTTGATATGTTCACTCACTTCACAAATCAAATACAACGTCAATTTCAACGATCTATTTCCCAAATCAATATAGGGAATGGCGGAATCTTTATTCCGCAAATTCAAACCGTTCGATCCGACAATGGTACTGAGTTTCTCGCCAAAAAATTTCAAAATTGGTTTCACACCCAAGGGATCATTCACCAACGAAGTTGTATCTCCACCCCTCAACAAAACGGGGTCGTGGAGCGAAAACATCGTCATCTCCTCGATGTAGCTCGTGCATTACGCTTCCAAGCACACCTTCCATTATCATTTTGGGGAGAATGTATTCTCACTGCTGCCTATCTTATTAATAAAATGCCTACGCCGCTCCTCAACTTTAAAACTCCGCATGAAATTCTCGTTGGGATGCCCCCATCTTATTCTTCGCTCCGTGTTTTTGGATGCTTGTGTTTTGCCAAAAATATGCATATCAAACATAAGTTCGATGCCCGAGCTAAGCCATACATCTTCATTGGCTATCCATACAGCCAAAAAGGGTATCGCATTTATGATCCATCCACTCATCGCATCCATGTTTCACGAGACATCACCTTTCATGAATCTACATTTCCTTATCGTGACATCTCGAAACCCCATCTTCCTGCCAATCTCACAATCACTCATATCGATGATAATGATGATTCCTCATAACCTTCTCCATCTGATCCGAGTTCATCTGGATCCACTTCCACCAACCCTCTCAATGATGTTGTTGATACCTCAATCACCACTTCAATCAATGATGAAGTTGTTGATCCCTCCATCACCATTCCTTCTACTCAATCTTTGTACGATCGCCCTTCTCGTATTCGTCAACCCCCGCCACACTTGAGAGACTATATCTGTAACGTTGCTTCTGTACCATCGATTTCATTTCCCCTTTGAGATTACATGTCATTTAATCACATGAGTTCCTATCATCATGCATTCATCACGAACATTCTCCTTCACTCTGAACCTCATACTTACTCTCAAGCAGTTAAATCTCCTGAATGGCGTGATGCCATGTCCGCTGAACTTCGCGCTCTTCATACCAACAAAACATGGACACTTTGTCCTTTACCAGCTGGCAAGACTGCGATTGGATGTAAATGGGTGTTCAAGCTCAAATTCAATCCTGATGGTTCAATCGAACGCCACAAAGCTCGTTTGTGTGCCAAAGGATACACTCAAATTGAAGGTATCGACTATCATGATACTTTTGCTCCAGTCGCGAAATTAGTCACTGTTCGTGTTCTTCTATCTATTGCCTCGATTCAACACTGGCCTCTTCATCAACTTGATGTCAACAACGCTTTCCTCCAAGGTGATTTAGATGAAGAAGTTTTCATGAAACTTCCCCCTGGTCTTTCTCACACAGGTGATACTCGAGTGTGTAAACTGCACAAATCCCTTTACGGTCTCAAACAAGCCTCTCGTCAATGGTTCTCCAAACTTTCATCTACCCTCATTTCTCGAGGTTTTCACCAATCAAATTCTGATTACAGTCTTTTTACCTATATCCGTGGGACAATTTCTGTCTTCGTTCTTGTGTATGTTGACGATATAATTGTCACAGGAAACAATGACGTTTTTATCAATAAAACAAAATCCCTCTTAGCTTCTTCCTTCTCAATCAAGGATCTTGGTCGTCTTCGGTATTTTCTTGGTATCGAAGTTTCTCGTTCCACAAGGGGAATCTTTTTATGTCAACGAAAATATACACTTGATATTCTCACCGATTCTGGGTTGCTTGGTTCTCGTCCCTCTTTATTTCCGATGGAACAAAATATCAAACTTCGACCCACTGACGGAACTCCTCTTCCGGATCCATCCATCTTTCGTCGCCTTATCGGTCGTCTCTTATATTTGGCTGTCACTCGTCCAGACATTCAGTTTGCTGTCAATACGCTCAGTCAATTTATGCAACAACCTCACTCAGTCCATCTTGACGCGGCACACCGCGTTCTTCGCTACTTGAAAGGTACAATAGGTCATGGAATTCTCCTTCCTGCCTCTAGTACCCTTTCTCTCGTTGGGTTTTCGGACTCCGATTGGGCAGGATGTCCTACTACTCGTCGTTCCACCACAGGATATCTCACTATGATCGGCTCAAGTCCTGTCTCTTGGAAGTCGAAGAAGCAACCAACGGTTTCACGTTCTTCTGCAGAGGCCGAATATCGTGCTCTCGCTGCTCTTACATCTGAACTTCAATGGCTCCACTCCCTTATGTCAGAACTTGGTTTTCCTCAAACACATCCGATCATTGTTTATTGCGATAATAAAGCTGCAATTCACATTTCCGAGAACCCGGTGTTTCATGAACGGACAAAACACATCGAAATCGACTGTCATTTTGTTCGTGAAAAAATATTATCTGGACTCATATCCCCTTCTTATTTACGTTCTTTCGACCAGCTCGCCGACATCTTCACCAAGCCACTCGGTGCCCAAATGCTCGACCGTTTACTACACAAGTTGGGCGTTCTCGACATCTCTCCACCAGCTCCAACTTGAGGGGGGGTGTTGCGATATTACCTAATTTGTTACCTAATAATCCGCTAATTAGTTTTCAATATCATGTTAGTTTAGCCTTAGTTGTTATCAGTTTCAAATTTATTATTTCCTCCTATTTTTTAGCTCAATTTGTTGTAAATCTGCCTATATATATTGAAGGCACAATCAATGAAACGTAAGGCAATTACTTCCATCTTCGTATACTCTTATTAGACGATCAGGGACATAGTTGTCGCATCCCGGCTGAGTGTCCACAAAAATGTCCTGAAATTGATAGGATGTTGCTTGGAGACTGAAATTCCCGCTGCTGTTTACGAATCTTTTGATTGCGATGGATCCTTGCTTCAAAATCTATGTTATGATTTGCGGTCCTCGTTACCATGGAAAGTTAGACTCAAGATTGCAGTTGATCTAAGTAACCTGGTAGCTTATCTTCACACTGCCTTGCCTAGGCCGCTCATTCACAGAGATATTCAACCGCAAGGCATACTCTTAGATAAGGAGAATGGTATCATCAAACTGTTTAACTTTGATCACTCTATGTTTCTACCCGAAGGCAAATCTTTCATAAAGGCTGGGATATTCGAACAGTTTGGTCTGACATTAGGATATGTCGATCCAGAGTACATGCTTGAAGATCGGTTCAATGAGAAGGCTGATATTTACGGATTCGGCGTTCTGCTCCTTAATCTCGTAAGTGGGAGATCAGATAAGGGGCCATATGCATTTGGTTTTGGTCACCCATGTTCCACGCTCGACGAATCTCCGGTGGACCGATCCCTGTATGCGAGACACTATGTGGAGAATGGGAGATTCCAGGAGTTCGTAGATCCCAGGCTATCTGCAGACGAACCATGGGAATATGAGAGACAATTCAAAGATTCTATTATGCTTACAATTGAATGCACCAGATTTCGAGGTGTCGACAGACCAAATATGACCGAAGTTGGAATGAAGCTTGCAGGAATGTATCGGTCAGCCTTCTCGAACACCTAAATCGATTGCCTCGACCACATCTGGTGAATGTGTGTGCTGCTGTAACGTTCAAATCACTTGTTTTGCAAATAGCTTTAGTGTGGAATGGCTAAAGTTAAGGTCTTATAGTTGTTTCTTTACGATAATCCGAGTGGAAGGAAGTTCAAATGAACTGAAATATTTTGATCGAAGTGCGCCTTTGTTGTCACTGTAAATTACCCCTTCGATCTACTATGTTTATTTCTGTCCATTTTTATGTGACTTAGCTGATGCGTTTTCTTGGTTATTTCTGTTTGTCATTTATTCATTTCTTTTTGGGTTGGACCAGCTTTGGTCTTGTCTAACGATTGTACTAAATTTGGTTTGTAATCCGTTGATGCATGATGCTGAATTAGTCTTGGGATAATTTTCAAGTTCGGATTCTTCGAATTAAAAAAGTCAAATAGTCAGTGCAAACTTTTGTTATAATTAACTTGATTTAAGTCGGAGTCAGAACTTCTTCTCAAAAAAAAAAAAAAAAAAAAGTCGGAGTCAGAACTTAACCACGGTAAAAAGTCATTTCCCACGGCATGATGGTACGGCCGATACCTGGAGCATAGGCCTTTTGGGTTCATCGTCCAAGCCCATGTTTTACCCAATGCATTATTAGGCTTGGGCCGAACATTATCGTTGATTCCACTTCCAAACATTATGGTACGGTCGGAACCTGAAATGTTTTCATCCGTTTCCGTACCATGTCGACGGAGAATAATATCAAACACAAACCAATATAATAAATTCTGATTTACATCTAAAATAGTAAATCACTTTAAACTAATAAACTTTAAATTTTGGTAAAAAAAATTATCAGCTTTTCTCTCAAGAGAGTACTTGAAATGACACAAATGCCTGTGACCTAAAAGACAAAAAATCTTTCTTCTTCTCCTTTCCCGTTATTCTTATTCCCTCTTCATTTTCTTCCTCTCAATTTCAGCCTAAATTAAAACTAAGACTTTTATCTTCTTCTCTAATTAATAAGAATCAAAATTAATAAGAAGATAAAAAATTGAAGAACCTTGAAATTAAAAAAGGAAAATTAATTAGGAGAATCGAAACTAAAAGGGAAACGTAATTTTGAGTACCATGTGATTTCCCAAAAAATCACTTAAATACTATGTGATAAAAAAAATCAATCAATTGAGTTACATCTCAACCAATTTAAATCAATTAGGTTCATGAACACCTATCGAGACCATTCCAGTGGATCTAATAAATCTAAATTCACTAATATTTAACTCAATTGACTAATTTTTTTATTATAGGGTACTAAAATACTTTTTTTTTTAAATCACATCATACTTAAAGTTATTTATCCTAAACTAAAATTGAAAAATACTACAAAGCATTAATAATATAAAGGGCAAATTATCTTCAGGTCCCTGATCTTTACCAAAATCTCCTATTGGGTCCCTTCTGTTACATAAATGATTAATCCGTCCCTGTTTTATTGAAAAATATTTGTCTTGGGTCCCCACCGACCAAAGCGGACTTTTTTAAAATTTTTTGTCATGTGAAATGACTATTTTATCCTTCACAAAATGATAAAAATATGATGAAATTTATCGTTTTGTGAAGGATAAAATAGTTATTTCACATGAAAAAAAATAAAAAAAAAGTCTGATTTGGTCGGTGGGGACCCGAGACAAATATTTTTGAATAAAACAGGGACTTAATACTTATTTATGACAAAGGAGGGACCCAATAGGAGAATAATGTAAAGACCAGGGACTTGAGGGTAATATAAATTATTAGACCAATAATGACTTGGGAGAGATGGTAGATGATAGGTTGATAAGAGATTAACACCCAATTAAAACCTTTAATTTGGTATCCATGTATTTTAGTGTTCTTTGGTTCTAGTTTTGATTCTCCCTTTTTAATTTCTTTTTTAATTTAAGGGTTCTCCAATTGTTGATTATTTCTTATTGATTTTGATTTTTTTAAGTAGATAAGAAAATATGAGTTTTAGTTTTAGTTTGGGTAGAAGCTTATAGGAAGATGAAGGGAGAGCAATAAGAAGGGGAAAGAAGAAATATATTTTTTTTGTCTTTTAGATGAGATGCATTTGTGTCATTTCAGTTAATTCTCTTGTTAGAGAAATATTCTAATTCCAGTACCATGGCCACGTAATATAATTTTACAAAAAAATAGGGGTTTTTCATGTATTACCAAGATTTAGGGGCGGCTTTAAATATATCAAATATTAGAGGTCCGATAATAATTTTTTAAAATTCTATCTTGAATATCTCTTCCTAACTTTCATTTATGATCACCCGCTTCGTGCGTCCCCTAAAAGGGTATTATTAGAGTGATCAACTCATCCTCTAACGAACATTATTGATGCAATAATCTAGCTAAGCTTTAATTAACCATGATAGTCGGCAACTTGGCCTATTACACATCCTTAGTGTGAAGACTGCTCTCCTCCATGAATTAACATTGCGTTGAAAATATGGTCCTAATTAGTATACGATGCATGTCTGAGAGTATATAGTAGTTGAGTCCGTGATAAATTGTTCGATCTCAATAAAAAAAAATTGTATTTAATGAGTTAAAATTACTCAAACCCAGTAGACGATAAAAAGAGATATACGTAGTATGTTGGGTCAAGTTCGGGTCGGGGTCTAGGATACCCTCGAAAGCACATGGTCTCAGAAAATTCAAGAAATAACTTCACCGGCAGCTTGATGAGAGGCGCAGACCACGGTCGATATAAATTAACGACAAAAATAGGACATTAATTGACATGCAGATGCCATAGTTAGCAATCTTTTTGTCTTATTGTACTTAGAGCACTAAGATAGTATTAATCAGTTTTGTCTGATTTGTGTTATCTAATATTTAAAATACGATTTTTTTAGTGTCATAAGTGTAACTCGGTGGATTTCTATTTAGGAATATACGACTTCATACACACATAATATATAAATAGCAATCTCTTATGCGCGTATTTCAGAAAATGTCATACTAAGCAATTAGACTGATTCCAATATTAATCCTGGTAATTAACTACTCTCCGTTGTTAAATATTAGCTTCTCTGCTCCAAGGTCCAGATCCCCTCGTTATTTGGCTTGCGTTTTATATACATAAGTTTCTACAATAGTCAAATATGAATATAACAAATATATATATAAAAAAAATTGATAGCGTATTGATTACTTATTAGGCACCTCGAACGGCAACAGAAAACCACATGATAAAAGGCTAGTAATTATGACATGTTGGTACATAATATGGGTTGCAATTTACTTTATTCACATGTTCTTTCCAGTTGAATTCCTGCGAAAGATTTATGCCCCTTCAACTTTTTCTTTGATGTGATTATTTCAATTCTTTGTATTAATATTCAATTGGTATGTAAAAATAAATATGAATGTTTGAACTTCGCTAAACTAGTTATTGTGGTCGTCCAGCTATTCCTAATAATCCCATATTTACCAATCTAATTTATCTCGGGCAATAAACACAAATAAATCTAAATTAGCAAATGTCGAAAGGTGCTCGATGATTATTCAAAGGGGTAGGCGTACATGCAACCTTCGCCAATAACCTTCGCCACATGTTTGGTTGCCTGGCTTTTCTCGAGATTGTTGAATACCAAACCTCATTTTAATAAATTTTTAGTTATTAATAATATTGCTTCATAAAAGGCACCTACATGTAATTTAACATCTAAAACGGTTTTTGGTAAAAAAAAATTTAACCAACACCCGCTATCAGCTATCAAAATACGATCAATTATCAATACGACCGTCAGCTGCCGACTGAGTTTAGTCAGTTTAATCAAACATGACCTAAATAGAATTGAGATTTAGAGCCAATCAAAGGACATAATTTTAAACTCGTTGGATGGGATCCAGAAACATTATTATAATCCATATTTTTTTTTGGTAAAGATCACTATCGTTTGTTTATGTGTGCGAAAGGAATCGTCCTTGTTGGTCGCGATCGTGTATCCAACTAAGATTTTTCCCGCGTCAGATAAATTTTACAAAGCCGTTATCTTTGTCAACGATAATAATTAATGATAATAATAAACAGCAATAAGAAAATAATACAATGTAGATGTCCCTACACCCTAGTCACATAATTTCCTTTTCAATTAAATAACAACAATCGCATTTTAAAACTCATTTATTTGTCTTCTAGTCGTACTAAATAACGAAAAGAGTTATGTTGGCATCTTATGTACCACCAACACCAATGCCATGGGTTGGGTAGCTCAGCTGATGTTTAGACATCAAAACGGCGCGTAGCTTCCATTCTGCAATGCCGTTTCCGTGGTTTTTTATTTGGGACGTTGAATTGTATCTTGGTAACATAAATTTTCCTTTTTCCATAATTTTTCCATGATACAATTTTTAACAAAAGGCTTGTAAATTATCACCTTGTAAAAGTGTAAATATTTACATGAAATAAAGCTCTACTTATTTTTTATAATATCCATTTTTTATTCAGTCCTTATAGGCTACAACGAATCTATTATTACATCATCAAAAAGGTGATCCGTGATCCACGGGGAACAGCACTCCCCTTCGTTAGTTTTTGCCCAAAAGCACAACTGGAGGAGTAGGGGTTGGAAATTAGAATCTCCGACAATTACAAGGAAGGGTTCTCATGGAAAATATTACCTGTCTATAAAAACTTGGCCCACATAAGAAACGCCTTATTTGGGAGCGTTATTATAGAATTAAAATAAATTATTTCTTCCTAAGCCGCAGCGTAGCCGAGCCGAAATTCCGAGTCTAACTTGATAGGGCAGCTGCAAGCCTTCGCCATAAAAAGCACAAAAATGTTTTATGGCTGAAAATGCAAAGTTAGTTTTGTACATTTTATGTAATAAAAAATACATATTTATGCATTTTCTAATCAACCTATATTTTTTTTTGAATTTTATTCTAGTAATTGTCGGAGATTATAACCCTGCGGGAAAAAAGATTCTAATTGGACTAGAAGAGTAACAGAATGAACAATCTTGTTTTCATGTTTTATTTCGTTTATATTCAGCAAAAGCAAATTACAGGGAAGACATATCTTATAAATCACTATTCATGAGCGGTGGTACCTGGTCGGTGAGTGGTCCAGCTACCGTCCAAAGAAAATTAAGATGAATAAAATTCGTTGATTTGGTCATAAAATGAAACAAATGTATGTTTACGTGGCAATTAACTACCACACGGGTTGCCGGGTTGGGGACCAATACGTGACAACCGCTCGGCTTTGTACTCCAACCGCAAAAAATTGACAACTTTAAAACATTCCTTAATTTAATGAGTCATGGCCCAAAATATGAGTGTGGTCTCATTAGACCATCTGCAGCTCCGGATTATCTTAGCCCTGGAATATTTAATTAATTTTTCACTCATCCACATCATCTCAACCTTCAAACTCAATTTTTTACCTACAGGAGTAGTTCCGGACCAATTCAACCCCAGCCAATAAATAATTAATATTTCAAATGTGTATATTGATTATTGTCCAAATAATAATTTGATAATTTTTGCAAAGAAAATATCATGAGTTAGTTAGCAATTAAAAAATACATATATTTTAAATTTAACGAATAAGAGTTAAATCTCTACTCCAATAATTATGTAAAGATAATAATCGAACTAGGAGTAGAATAAATTAATATGGTTCTAACTGAGTACTAAAATAAAAATATATATGATTTTAAAACTAGAATTTCCATCAATTACTTAATTATTTCTTCATCAAAGAAATTTAAATTATAAAATAGTTTCTTCTTGATTTTGTTTCTATAAATACTTTTCGTAATCATTTAATATAAACAGTGTATAACACTATAACTACACTTGTCAATTAAATGTCAATTAAATGAGGGACTTGGGCCCACCGCCCCAACTATTCACGAGAGTTTTCAAAAGCCCCTCAAAATCTCGGGGCTAGTCAATATTTACTCTCTCCCATTATTTAATTCTTTCTCTCTCTTCCAGCTCATTTTTTTCCTCCACTGTGGCAGCCCCGGGCATGTCCACGGTCACTGTTGCACGTAGTCTCAGAACATCCACAAAAATGATTTTTCATAAATAAATATTTTTTTTATTACGTCAATTATGACCTTTAATCTTGTTTGATGTTCGCAACTATGTTCTTATGTATATGTCAACTATATTTTTAAAAATATATATAATTCGATTATAATTAGAAATTAATTAACAAAATAAAAATTAATTCTAAAGTTAAAAAATTATGATTTGGTAAAATTAAAAAAACTATTTTTGATTTGGTAAAATTAAAAAACTATTTTTAAAATGGACAAGGAACATAAGTTGACGATTGATCTCTTCCTTTTCAGAGGTTAAATCTTTCCCTCGTGCAATCAATAAACACAAAATCTTTAGATTCGTCTAGGTATTTGCCAATTCAACATTTTTTGCTACTCACTTATTTTTAAATTACTGCTCGAGTTAAAATCTCTTTTCTAGAGTAATAATTTTAGTTTACGTGCAATTCTCAATGCCTCTAAATTTGTAGAAATGACATCATCATTAACTTGTACCTTATTTTTTTTCCTCTTGCTATTCTTTTTTATAACATCTCTAATAATTAGATGTGACATTATTGATCATTCGCTCTTTAAAGTTGGTGAGTTGGAGGAGATTAAATAATCTCCTTCTTCAATTTTTTTTGAACTTTTACCACTTTTTACTTTTTTGGGTCATATGGAGGACAATATGTTGCCTGGTGACTTAGAAATCGTTAATGATCCACTTGACATATTTGTGCATAACTCCATTAATTAAATACATGCATGTCAACATACTTACTTCAGTTGTTCTAAGCTGCATATATTGATTGAGTTTCTGTCTCAACATAGGCATCATCTGTTTCACTCCAATTTTAAGTATATGCTTCCTAATATGCTCTGATCCACAAGTGTGCATTATGATTAATTCGTTTAATACTAATTTTTATCTACTCCATGTTTTTTTCGCTGAGCTGCCTCAAATTTTGGACACGAGATTCTTCAAAAAAAATTCTCAATCCGTGTTCTAAGTCCTAAGTTCAACTAATTTTTTCATTGATGGTATCTTCGCTAACGAGTACATAAGGTCACATTAAAACAATATATTTTTTACACTATTTTATGTTACAACTTTTTTAATTTTTTTTCTTAGCAGACTAATCTCCAGATTAATCTGAAAATATATTTTGAGGAATATTTTTAAAAATATTTGATTATGTATTTGGCAGTTGTTTATGAGACTATGGAATTTATGATAAATTTTGACTAAGTTGGAAGTCTACTAAAGGTTATCGGCTAACAAATAATCACTTGAACTAAATGATCTAAATATTTCAAAATTATCTTGATTAAGATAATCTATATTTATAGATAAAAATATAGAGAATTTATGTATAAAGAAAAATAAGTTGAGATTTTTGTGTAAAAAGTATGTTAACATTGAAAAATTTTATTTATAAAGTTTTAAAAATACAAAAAATTAGTATAAAAATTTATAACCACATAACCATATTTTTTTTGTTTTAGCCACATAGATTAAAAAAATTCATAAATCACATGAAAATTAAAAACTTGTAACTACCTAAATTTAATATGACAAAATAATTGCTCGAATAAAATAGTGCTAAATAGAAGAAAGTAGATATTAGATTTTTTTTACATCTAAAAATAAGAAACATTAAAAAATAGCTCATAAAAAAATTAAATAGTATTAATTCACGCGTGACACATAAGTAGGGTTACTGTAAGGCACGTAAGTAGAGATGCTACGTGGAACACATAAGCACCCGAAATCCTTCTAACTTATTTATCCGTGCATTTTCTCGTCTCTGATTCATGTGTGTATTTCACTCACCAGTTGAACTTCTGCAAGGATAAACTTCTTTTTGATACATCTTGAAAAGATCATAACATCTTTTCATGAAAATCGGAAGAGTAAACGGTTAAAACTAATCAAATTTGCCAAAACATTTTGGGAAAAGTACATATAGGTACCCTGTGGTTTCACCAATTCTCACTTGAGTACCATGTGCCTTTTGGACTGTAGAACAGGTCCAAGTTATGAAAACTTTCATCACAGACCGGTCTCGATCTTCGGTACGCGTGTTTTTTTTCAAAACGATGTCGGTTTGGGTCTTATGTGGCATTTCACGTGTTTTGGGTCAAATATCTATTTTAATACTATATATTTAAATAATTAAAAAAAACCCTCGTTTAGAATTAAACCCATCATCTCAACAGGAGCTTTGTCAAGAACAGTCAAAGCAGTCAACTTCCATATCAAACAAAATTTCGGCAATACACTAATTCACTTTCTTTCGAAGGTTCACGACGAAACCTTAAACCTAATTTTCTCAATTTCCCCTCTCTTAAATCCCTAAACCGAGGAGGGCCAGGATAAAACATGTCCCTTGCATCTCCTTCCTCCATTGCTGAACAACCCCTGAGCTCCCCACCAACATCATCAGCAGCCCGTCTTCTATCTCCACCCTGAGCTTCCCATCAACCCCTTCCAAGCCTTGAACATAATGCATCTTCAAGTTCTCGATGCTCTCACCCTCGAAGTCGAAGAGGTTGAACGCATCCCGGAGGGAGTACACCCTGTGTAGGGGCCTCGATTAGGAACGAGAGAGATTGGAGGGAGAATTACCCTTCGCCAGAGCCATGCTCTCATCCACCGTGCTCTCATCCACCGAGTCATGCTCTCATCGACAGGGAAAATGTGGTCAACGGAGGACTCGGAGATGGCGAGGTGAATCTTGCGGGCTTGATCAAAAAGCGAGGGGCTCGTCATCTCCTCCATCGTCGTGGCTTCTCCCATTTCACACCCACACCGGAAAGAGGAATGAAACCCTAGGCCGAGAGCCCAACGCGATTTATCGGTTTATATTGGGACACGATTTGATTAATTTAGGTTGGAAGAGTGGAGAAGATTCACGCGCTTAATCTATTAAGAGGCGATTTGAGGAGCTGGATGTGAAGTTTCTGGAATCTGCTTCTGGGTTTCTAAAGGTTGAAGAAGCTTGGGCTGCGTAATTGGGAAGAAGTTGTATTTCTCGGTCGTTGATGTTCATAGGGTTTAGAAGGTATTTTTTTATCTAAGGGTATTTTAGTCATTTTAATGATAAAAATTATTCATGTATTAATTTGGTAATTTGCCATCGCCACGTCATTTCCGCGTAGTGCTCCACCTAAGACACAAAATGACGTTGTTTTATAAAAAAGATGCGAACCGGGGATCGAGACCGGTCCGTGATAGAAATTTTCACAACTTGGACCTGTTCTACGGTCCAAAAAACACATGGTACTCAAGTGAGAATCGGTGAAACCACAAGGTACCTATGTGTACTTTTCCCAAACATTTTTTTTGAGAGATAGAAAACAAAAGATCCCCTCCACCAATAACCAAAATATACAAAATAACAAGACATTATTATTATTTTTTTTATTTTTAGAAGTGACTATCGTAAAATTCTCAATTTTCAAAATAGACATAGTTTCTGAAGAAAAAAAACATACGAAGAAAAATTTAAATTGTTGTCGCTTCAACAATACTTGAGGTGGATGGGTGTCGAGTGAAAAAATTATATGGACTATTTGAAATGAAAGAGTCGATAACAATAATTCACAATTTTGGAATTGGCAAAGCCACATTTATGATATTAGTATGTCTCTTATTGATATTGATCCGTGTTTACAACAATGATATATTTTGTTATCGATAACGATATGTTGATAATCTCCATTTCATGCATGATTTTTTTATTTCAATCTCCATACTTTAGCAATTTTTTACCAAAAAAATCTGGTATATTTTTCCAACCAAACCATTCTATACGGACTTACTCGAGACCAATCCGAGCACCTTCAACACCAAACACTTTGCCCCGCCCAATGGGCGCCCCCCAAAAAAGAAGAATATTTCCGCTCCTCTCTCTCTCTCTCTGACCAACTCGAAACGGCCCTTTTTTTGTCTTTATTTTCACTGTCAGCTTGAGATCGTGGGACAAGCAGTAAAATTCTCTCTCTTACATTCACTTTCACATTTCCATCTTCCTTCTCTCTCACATTTCCTAAGCTTTATTTTACCTTTTACCGCGCGCATAACTAAAAGTTACGGCTCCCTTCTTTTTTTTTTTGGGAAAAGTCACTTTTAGTACCCTGTGGTTTCCGCGAAAATCACTTTAGTACCCTATGGTTTAAAACTCATCAATCGGGTCATACCTCACCAATTTTTCATCACTTTGGTCCCAAAATTACGATACTACCCCTCCCTCAATCAGAACCTAACCAAACCCAATTCAACCCGACCGAACCTACATCCAATTTAACTCAATGGGGCATAAAAAATAGGATATGACTCGGATTGAGCTAAAATTTTACAAGAAGCATCCTAAAAATACACATGATTTAAAAACAAAATTTCAGGAATTTTAGACATCCGGAAGTAGTTTTTTATTTTTTGATGCACTAAAACTTCGTAAAATTGTATAAAATAGAAAATGCGTCCAATTGAGTTGAAACTTGTCCCAAGGATGCATTTTGGTTTCTAAATTTATTAGAGATTCTTAAGGTTTCCTCGGACAAATTTCAACTCAATTGGATATATTTTCTATTTTATATAATTTTACAAAATTTTAGCGCTTCGAAAAATAAAAAAATACTTCCGGACGTCTAAAATTCTTGAAATTTTGTTTGTAAATCATGTGCATTTTTAGAATGCTTCTTGTAAAATTTCAGCTCAATCCGAATCATATCCTATTTTTTACGCCCCATTGAGTTAAATTGGATGTAGGTTCGGTCGGGTTGAATTGAGTTTGGTTAGGTTCTGATTGAGGGAGGGGTAGTATCGTAATTTTGGGACCAAAGTGATGAAAAATTGGTGAGGTATGACCCGATTGATGGGTTTTAAACCACAGGGTACTAAAATAATTTTCGCAGAAACCACAGGGTACTAAAAATGACTTTTCCCTTTTTTTTTTCTTCTGTGGGAACTGTTAGTTCGGACATGGGAACCCGAATTCTCTCACATCTCTTTTGGTCTTTCTGACTTCTGAGGATAAAGTCATTGGTCGTTTTTCTTCCTACCTTCTTCCCTAAATAAAGTACAAACCCAGTTCTCGATCCTTGTTATTCTTCGAATTTCGATTAATCAGATTTAAGTCGAATAATTTATTTCTTTAGTATAGAATAAGTAGCAACGGGTTCGTACATGGAAACGGGGATTTCTCCTGACACCCATTAAATTTCTCTCTCTCTCTCTCTCTCTCTCTCTCTCTCTCTCTCTCTCTCTGTGTGCACTGTTCTATTCTTTTTTTTATTCTGTTTTTTATAAATTCTTTTTCGGCCTTTCTATTTTCCTCCGTTTCTGTTTAATGCTTCCACGGGTGGAGAAGGAGGAGTAGAATCAGCTGCGAGGAGAAGGAAGCAGAGTTGCTCCCCAAACGGCGCTGTTTTGAGAATGAGGGGCCCCGAGGCCGGAAGCCACACTCCTTAGCTCAGGTGCTGACAATTGTTACTCTTCCTCTTTCTATTTTGTGCGTAGATTAATGGGTTTCGAATTCGATGTGGGTAGTTTTGTGGAGAAAATGTGGAGGTTCTGGGTGCCAATTGGGACCCATGAACCTCAAAAAGTCGCCAACTTTACGGTGGAATTAGCCAGCCGTGTGTCCCTCGTCAACTGCCTTAATTACAACCAAAGTGCACATAATTCAACTCACGGGGGAGTTGTTCTAACTTAACTAAATCTCGGGTTCAAGTTTTGCCATCTTTCAAAAGTTCTGATTGACTCAAATTTGGATTAGTCGTTTAAGTTTTAAGTGGATCGGATATAAAACAAAAATACTTCTTTAGTTACATATTTAGATGTAAAGGAGTTCACTTTCTGTTTCTTCGTTTCCAAGCATGAGTTGGGTTCGGCTCCTAATATTCGGAAAGTGGTTTATATTAGTTGGACCCTCCAGGAAATGATGGGTTCTTAAAGGTTTCTCTTATGCTTTAAAAATTACCCTTTTATTATTGCTTAATGTGTGAACTAGATTTCAAGCAAGGGTCTTGGATACTCTGTAGTTTATGATTTTTCATATTTTTGGTATTTTATTTTCTTTGGGTCTACGTTTTTGGTTGGTGGGATTGTTACCCTACCCATGATGGGGATCTTGTTGAAGTTTGAAGTTTATTCTTCTCTCTAATTCTATTGTCAGCTTTCCTAATCATTCTGTTTTTGTCTTAAGAAGTTTTTGGGTTGGTTGGTTAGCTATGGTAGTTGAGAGGACATGTAATTATAAGTTTTTTAATTTTCATTGATCTTTTTCGGGGTTCTTGTTGCAGATACCTTCCAAGTAAAAGGGTCTCAACCCTTTCTATTATGCCAATGCAACAACAAACTTTTGATTAACGTTTGAGCCATTTCACAGGATCTCGTGTAAGTAATTGACTCCTTTACGTTTGATATAATTTTTATTGCTATTCGGAATTGGAAAGGGTCCCTTCTTCTCCCTTTCTTTATGTTGTTTATGGTTTTGGTTTGTTGGTTGGCATGGGTTAGGGAGGAGGAAGGCTAGACATGGGGTCCATTGGAGGAGAAGAACTGCCAAGAGTTGAGAAGATGCAAATGGCAGGCACCCGGGAGGAGAAGATTCTTGTTTTGGTGAGGCTGAGGCCCCCGAGTGAGAAGGAGATCGATTCAAATGAACCCATGGATTGGGAATGCATCAATGACACCACCATATTGTACCGAAATACACTTCGTGAAGGCTCTACATTTCCATCAGCTTACTCTTTTGGTAAGACACCGTCTTAGTACTTCTAGATTCAATTCATAACTCGAGCATTTCTGCATACTTGTTTTGCTGTTTTTTTGTGAATGGCATACCGACTCTTACTCGTCTAATTTTTGCTTTGGAATGAGCAATCGCATGTCGATTCTTGCCGATGATTAGTTTATATTCTTATGTCTGTAATGTGCAGCTTTAGCACTTAGTACCAGGGCTCTCGAAAGCTTTTTCTTTTTTCTGTTGAGAATTCCATCTCCTTTTGACTTTTTCGTTATGTTGTCCCTAGACAGAGTATTTCGTGGTGACTGCTTGACAAGGGAAGTTTACGAGGCAGGAGCAAAGGAAGTTGCTCTCTCGGTTGTCAGTGGTATTAACTGTAAGTATACATGGTGTCTTGTTATTACAACATGTCTTGTAGCAGCCGTGGGAAACACTTTCTAATCGACTGTTGTTCCGCAGCAAGTATATTCGCTTATGGGCAAACTAGCAGCGGAAAGACATACACTATGGTTGGGATAACGGAGTATGCAGTAGCAGATATATTTGACTACATACACAGGGTAATGAAAGAAGCTACTGGGCCATCACCATGTAACTTCACAACTTTTCCTGATTTCCTCTCTGAAAAGTTTTTATCGTCATTTCCTGGCAGCATGAAGAGAGAGCATTCGTTCTGAAGTTCTCAGCAATTGAGATATATAATGAAGCTATCAAAGATTTACTCACTACTGATGGTACCCCACTAAGATTGTTAGATGACATAGAGGTGAATGTCCAACTATCTTTTGTCTCGGTGACCAAGTCCATAAACTTTCTATTAATTTTTTCGAGTTGTCTGCAGAAAGGGACCATAGTGGAAAAAGTGAAAGAGGAAACGCTGAAGGATTGGAACCATCTGCAGGAGCTACTTTCTGTTTGTGAAGGTGGATGACCTGTTCTTTAGCGCCTTAATAATGATTTACAACTTCTAATTCATTTGATTTGTTACAGCTCAGAGGCGGATAGGCGAGACATCTCTGAATGAGAAGAGCTCTAGATCCCATCAAATTCTAAGATTGGTATCACCACGTTCTCTTCTTTTCCACCTTTTGACTATTTGCATCTTCTATCAGATGCGTTTTCAGAGAGCAATTTTTGGTTTATTCGAGATTATTCCTTTTTCCTAATTCTCACAGACCATCGAAAGTTCTGCTCGTGAATTCTTGGGGAAAGAAAATTCCACCTCTCTTTCTGCCACTGTGGTATATAAGCTGAACTTAGTCTAGTTCCCCTTGGTTAATACAATCACTGTTTTGTGGCAAGATGATAAATGACATAGCAATGACACTAGTATTCATTTTGTTCAGAATTTCGTCGATCTAGCAGGTAGTGAGCGTGCGTCTCAGGCGTTATCATCTGGAACTAGATTGAAGGAAGGCTGCCACATAAACCGCAGTCTTCTCACTCTGGGAACCGTTATTCGGAAGCTGAGGTTAGATTTTTGCTATATTGTCTACAGATGGTCCATTATAGTTGTTTCCTCTGTAGTTTGTGCCTCATTGCCATGCAATAGCATTGTGCCTTTTGTATTTGGCTGTCGTTTTGAAGTGCTACCATTATTCATCACAACTTCACTGACAGTCAATTGAATGATGTGTTCCAGAAACTTGGATCTTTATCTCAGTTAAGATCAGCCTAACTGTGATCTGGCTGGTGACAATTCTATTTCGTGCATGTCAAATTAATATGATTCAAAGCTTGGTTAAATGGATCTAAAGTTTCTTGTGAGAGGTTTTAAGCACGGGCTAATAGGACGATGGAAGCATACCTAACATCAACCACTCTTTTGAGAAATGTTCTCTACGTTTTGCTGGTGGAGAACTAACTTATATAGTATTGACTGTTTGGGTTTCTTTCTTCGTATCTTGTCTTAAACCTTGTGGATGCAGCAAGGGAAGACAAGGGCACATCAACTACAGAGATTCGAAGCTGACACGTCTGCTTCAGCCTGCCTTAGGTGGCAATGCTAGAACCGCCATCATATGCACATTAAGCCCCGGGCGTAGCCATGTTGAACTAACAAGAAACACACTTTTATTTGCTTGCTGTGCAAAGGAAGTTACCACGAAGGCGCAAGTTAATGTGGTAATGTCTGACAAGGCATTGGTTAAGCAGTTGCAGAAAGAGCTTGCTCGATTGGAGAGTGAGCTACGAAGCCCTGTGCCTGTTTCCTCAAACGGTGATTATGCTGCACTGCTGAAAAAGAAGGATCTTCAAATTCAGAAGGTAATCTTCTGCTCTTATGTTGTTATCTTGATGTGAATGTGGAGAAGGATCGGATTGGTGGATCAGCATCTCAATTGTCGTCTTATTGGTTATGTTCTCTTCTGTCACGCAGATGGAACGGGAGATGAGAGAATTGACGAAGCAGCGGGATCTGGCTGAATCCCGAGTTCAAGATCTCCTGCGAATAATCGCAGATGACCAAAATTCAAGAAAAGAGGTAAGCTCTTTCATCTCATGTAATTAAAATAACAATTATTGTTTCATTATTTTACTCTCTGACTTCTTATTCTCTCCAACTCTTTCTTTAGGGTGTTTCTAATTATCATCCTAATGGGCAAGCTGGGAATTCTTGGGAAGATGAATGCTCCATATCTGAATCATCCGGTTTGGATGATCCTTATTTTACGGACCAGCGTGTTGGATCCACTGGTCCTAGGTATACTAGAAATGGTGAGATTCACACCGAAGAGCCATACCGAGGTAATGATTACTGCAAAGAAGTCCAATGCATTGAAACGGAAAATGCGACGAGAGAAAATAATTTCGACTCCAGTCCAGTTTCAAACAGTCGGGATGAAGAAACATTGACATTGATGGTTAACGGGAATGGGTATGCAGATGAAGAGGAAATATCAACTCCTGCACATGAAGAAAGAGGAATGGATCGTGTGCCAAATGGTTTTACTTATGATATCGTGGAGCAGAGAAATGCTGATGAACCAACTCCGTGGTCCTCGGTAGATGATTTGTCTAACACTAAAGGCAACGAGCTAGCAAGGAGTTGGAGTTGCAGGGAGAATCGTTTGGAGGATTCTGAGAGCACTCCTCCTAATGGGGAAGAGCAACGGTTTGCCGGAAGACCTGAAGGTTTCCAGCGGAAGTTTCCCCCACTAAGTTATTACGGTGACAGTGGAAGGCTGTCTAGAAATGGCTCTCAGTCGTCTCTAGGAAGTGCAGACACCAATGATTCAAGAACACAAGGTATGAAGGGTTCTGCAGATGAGGATATTCCTAGTATTCAGACCTTCGTCGCTGGACTCAAGGAGATGGCAAAGCAGGAATACGAGAAACAACTTGTTGAAGGGCAGGTCAGCTTCTTTATCTCTTTCCTTCATGATGTGTTGCTTACTTTAGGCCAGCTACAACTGCCTCTGATGATGTCTATTGTTGACTCAAACTTGTGTGTACGGGGGTTCAGGAGACTGGAATAGCAGCTCTCCCGAGAGCTGTGAAAGATGTCGGGTTGAATCCTATGCATGAAGCGTCAGAAAACACTTCTGATTGGGATGTGGAATTTGAGACGAAGCAGAGAGCTATATTTGAACTGTGGCAGGCATGCAATGTGCCGTTGGTGCACAGGACATACTTTTTCTTGCTCTTCAAAGGCGATCCGACCGATTCTGTTTACTTGGAAGTTGAGCACAGGAGGCTTTCTTTCCTCAAAGAAACTTTTTCTCATGGAAGCCAATCTGCTGGAGGCGATCAGACTCTCACACTGGCTTTGAGGTCTTTCTCTCTCTCTCAGCTACTGTGTTCATAGATTATAACCGAAGCTTAATTGTTGCTTCAAATGGGACAATGCAGCATTAAGGCCCTCAACCGCGAAAGATCGATGCTGAGCAAGTTGATGCAGAAGAGGTTCTCATCAGGCGAGAGACGGAGACTCTACGAGAAGTGGGGGATCACACTGAACTCCAAGCGCAGAAGGCTCCAGCTGGCAAACCGGTTGTGGAGCAGCGTGGAGGACAAGAACCACGTCATAGAGAGTGCTGCCATCGTCGCGAAGCTAGTGAGGTTTGTAGAGCAAGGGAAAGCTCTAAAGGGTATGTTTGGCCTGAGCTTCACTCCCCCAGGCAGCAGCAGTAGCGGGCGGCGGAGGTCCTTGGCATGGTCATACAGCAGGTCGAGTCTCCCGTAGTCCCGCAATGCACACGGCGTAGGTAGGCTAGGTGATTTGGCAATGTTGTTGGATTAGGAAAAAAGGGCATATGTCCCTTTGGTGTTCTGTTGTTCGCGTTTGTCGAAACTTATGCACGAGCGTGTGATTTGTAGTAGGCATGTGATGTAAAGCACATGGGTGGTGTTATGGGCACCACTTTTACCTATATAATGTGCATGTTAATGTTATTTTCTTGCTAACCAATGAGATTTGGTCTTGCTTCATGTGGCAAAAGACACTATTCAGAAAAAGGTTCTTATTAAATAAGACATGACGGTGTTTGCTTCGTTTGTCAAGAGAGAGCCCGTAACCCATTGATCCATGAACCAAACTCGAGCAATAAGAGAAAAAATGACTTCAATTTTTTAAAAAAGATTTCGAGTTCAAACTTTATCGAAATAGACTTTCCATGAATAGTGCAATGTGCTCATCAGCTCCTATTTGTCTTGGGTTTGGAGTGGATCTTTCAGAAGAAAAAACAAACATGGATTCTTATTCTAAAAGTGCATAATCACACGAATAAGTTCACACTAACCCGTCAAAACTGGAAACCCAGTTCGGGATTGTCCTTGGTCTTGAATAGGATTTTAAAAAATGTAGTTCGACTGGTCGGACTGAATGGTTCGCACGGAAATTTGTTATGTTTATATGTTTTTTTAATTATATAAATTATTTATCTATATACTTATATATATTTAAAAAAATACATAAAAATAAAAAGAAAAATCTGGTTCGACCAGCAGTTGGGCCAGTTAGACCGGCTGACCCAGAGGTTAGATCCAATTTCAAATTGACATCCGGATTGTTTATGAGAACCCTGGTCCCGAATCGACTATGAAACCTGAAAAGCTCCTCATTTGGCCCAAACAAAAAACTTAAATGTTTTGTTGAAGCCCAATAAAGGCCCATATGAAGCCCACTCGGGGCCCATACCTTGAAAACAAGCATAGTTCTTAAAAATGACCCGGAGGTCGACTTGGATTTGGGTCCGACCCCGGGTCGAGCGATCTGATCGGCTGTCTAGCCAGTTGGACCAGACATTTTTTCTTCATATTTTAGTGTAATTTCCTGAAATATATATAAATATATAGGTAAATAAGTTATGTAGAGTAAAAAAAATATATATATATGCACAAATTTCCGATCGAACCGTCTATTTGTTTTATTCGGCCAGTTCAACCAGAAATTGACCGGTCGAACCATATTGTGGTTTTTAAGATACAAGCGACCCGAAATTGGGTCCGAAACGCGGTCCGACCGGTCGGACCTCCGGTCGGACCTCCGGTCGGACCGCGTTTTTTTAAACTATGAAAACGAGACGTCGTCGTTTCCTCCGGAGTTCTCCTCCTACCTTCGAAATCCCAGCCTCCGCCAATTTGTAGGGAGACAGACAAGTGAACAGGGAGGGGGAAATGAGCGGGATATCGACGGCGGCGTACGCGGCGAGGAGGGCGGCGCAGAGGGAGAGGGTACGGATCCTCTACCGCCGAGCCCTCAAGGACACCCTCAACTGGGCCGTCCACCGCCACCTCTTCTACCAAGATGTAACCGCCACCCCACCCCTCTCTCTCTCTCTATCCTCAGAATAATTTATAATTATCTAATATTAATTAATTTATTATTTTAGGCTGATATTCTCCGGGACAGGTTCGAGGCTAATAAGCACGTGGTAATTTCCCCCTTTTCAATTGGCTCTCTCCCTTGGCTCGATTAGTGGATGCCTGTGGTTAGGTTTTAGTTGAACTTTGGCCTATCAACTACCTTGAGATTACTTCGTTTGTTTTCAGGAAGATCTCGATACGATCGATAGGCTGATCGACAATGGTGAGGCACGGTACAACAAATGGCGGCATCCCGATCCTTACATTGGTAAGCATTCGTTCTTCAGCAGGACGGGATGAATTGCATTCGGTCTTTGCGCTTTTTGATGATCGCTTCTTGGTACTTTCGATTTGTGCTGCTAAGATTATTAGCTCGTGATACTGTGCGGCTTTTCTCATGGTCTTCGCATGATACTTTTCTTTAGATCGCTTCTAGGTAATCGTTTCTTGGTGCTCTTCATTCGGGCTGCTAATGTATGAAATGATCGTACAATGTTCTGAGAAGTAATGTGTTTTGAACGTGATGATTTTGTGCATGTGCAGTTCCATGGGCGCCTGGTGGCTCCAAATTCACTCGCAACCCAGTACCACCAGCAGGGGTAATCAGTTATTTCATGAATAAGATTTTCCATTCTTTACTTGCTTGTCTGCGTAATCTGTGCCCTTGTTTGGTTTTACTTAATTCGACCACCAAAGTTTATGCACATTGTAGAATAATTTCTAGTGTCAGGGTAGCATTCCTTGTAAATACAAAAGTTATATTCCAATTTGGGTATACTGTTAGGGATTCAACTTGGCTTTATCTCGCATTACAAGATAAAATACTAGATAACTATTGGGGTAACATGTGGCATGTAATACATATTTTTGTCTCACGAGCTTTCTGGTCTTGGTTTTGATAGAGTGAACATATCATTCTTCTATTTCCTCATGCTTTCCTGTTGGAATTCGACCTGTCTTTGTAATGCAGATTGAGATTGTGTATGACTATGGTCGAGAAGATAATAACTAAACCCCACGTAATTATCTGGTTGGTCAATTAATGAAGGTATGTACCTATTTTGTTTCTTCAAGTTGTGCACCATTGGGGACATCAACTTACTGTAACTTGTAGGTTTACCTAGTGAAAATTCACTCGTCTTTACCTCACTCTACCATAACAAGACCGTGATATTGAATTTGTATATGCTTTGAGACAACGTGTTTGACCTATCTAGCAAATCAAAAGTGTTTGAGAAGTGTCCTGCACTTATCAAAGTAGTTAAAACGTGGTGTGGGCACATATGTTTTAGCATCTATCATGGGTCGAAACCGTCCCAAGTGTTGATATCTGTTTTTGGTGATGTTAGAGGTTCTCAAATGCTTTGTTTCTGCAATAAATGAATCCCTGCTTAACATTAATTGCAATTGTCTGAAACTGCACGTTTTACTCCTCTATAGATGAAGATCTTCCATTACTGCTGCAGATGACGATGATCAACCCCACCACCTCGAGGTTTCTAAAGGATGACAACATTTGACTTTGTGATGATTTCTATGTTCTCCATGTTTTCGGATTCCCTTTGTAAAAGGATACTTTGGTCTGGGAGCATCAAGCCTGTGGCTCGGACAGAACTTGTCGTTAATAGTTAAATGAAAACTTTCTTGCTTTGCTTATAAATTGGTGCGTGGACTTTAGTTGCCGGATGCACGTCCTTAAGAAGAGTGATGGTTGATCTCCGGAGATTTTTTATATATATATTCTATTTTCGTAAGGTGGCGGTTCATTCTCAGTTTCGTTGACTATGGTGGTTCCTCAATTCTACCACGGAGCCCGAAAATTAATCGGAAGTGGTCAAATGTCACTATATTATCCCATAACGTTACCAGAAAATTGGTCGGAAGTGGTCAAATTGCTTCATTATGTTGCCAAATTTTTCACCATTTTGAAAGAACCCAGTCTGGCTTACGACCCAAGTTCTCGCCAGTAGAATTTTTGAACGATGACAAATCTTTTTTAAATACTAAAATGTTACATTTTCAAGAATTTAAATACTGAGACTTTGATACCTCTTGGTCAAATCAGAACTATTTTTTTTCCGAGAGCATCGAAGGTATATGACCTCTTGGGTGGTTAGATCACACAATTCGGTTTCTGCTAAAAGGGCGGGAGACGCGCAAAGGAAGACTTGAGAATAAACCAACAAGCACGATGCACTCTCATTAGATACAACGTGCGTCCATTTTTTGCTACTTTATTACCAATATAAATCCGGGATTTCCAAATGATAAGTAGCAACTTTATATTCAAATTTTCCTCTTCCTGTGTAACGGCCGTAGAGCTTCAACTACATACTTCAGCTACATAACCAAGCACGGATCGATAATTTTCTCCATTGGAGCAAGTACAGCCCGGGTTGGTGCTAAGACAGAAGGTTAAGCATCAGGAAGCGGTCCGGACAACTTCGACAGCACTAGGTATCACTGTACTTACCGAGAATGAGAATTCTGCTCCGGGCAATAGGCACCGGCTTCGAACTGGCAACGTGTTTCAGTCGATGCGTCATTCTCAATAGCTCGGATGCTATTCCTGTCACAATTCTGACTATGCTTTTTGGTTTTGCGTATGTCTGATGCTAGGGGACCGGTTCAATCCTGGTAGACATGTTCTTCTCCAATCTGTCAAGGAGACTACAGGAGGAAGTTGTGAAACTCCCAGGTAGAAGTGCAGTATCTGTAGCTCAATGCATTCCATAATACCCACTTGTGCTTTGTTAATCCCTGTAGAACAGATATCTTTCCTAGTAACTAACTGCAGAGCAATAGATTTCCACAAAAATGAACTTCACAAGCTAGGAAATGTTGCAGGAATCCTCTAACATACGTGTAACACACCCTCATTTGCATTGATTTTCTGCTCTGAACCGCAAACTCACTCACTCGGTCTTTGAATTATGCTGGTAGGAAGGAGAACAAGATCCATCACCAAAGTGGTAGCCAAAATGGTTCTAGCTATATTCATGATGGCTATGCTTTGGTGGGGATTTTTCACAGGACTAAGGCTGGCAATTATACCTAGAAGAGACGTCATTTTCGCCTTCCACACGGTTTCAGTAGGGGTGATCAGCATCATAGTTAGTGCAATCTACTTTGTCATTGGACTAGGCATAATCGCAGATCTAGTGTTGGACCTGGCGACCCTATTGGAGGAAGAGGATAAAGAGGGAAGCTACCAAGAATTTTCACAAAAGCAGCGACAAGAATTCTGAATCGAGTAAGAGCGTCTTTTGGCCGGGAGAAGAACACACTAAAGCTTTTTTTCTTCTCCTAAACTATGTTAATGAAACAACACAAAAGGAAAGTGTATGCAACCAGGGTTCAACTGCATGTTCATATTTTCTAGAAATGGAAATTCACTATTGTACTTGCTTCCTCATGACAAAATAACTAGCCTGATGATAGGACCAAAGCTCCATCCTCATACTTTGCATTACTTGCAGACCAAAGAAAACACAACAAACCAAACCAAACCCTGTGCTGTCATCATATACCAACGACGCAAATTCAGTTTTCGTGATCAAATTCAGGAGTCTATTGACACAAATCATTTCTAAAAACTCATGTGGAAGCCAACATTACTTGTTATCTAACGAAAAAACCAAAAAACCAGAAACCTGCACCATAATCACCAAACCGTCCCGATCGCAACGAGATAAACCCTAAAAACCGACTCGATCACAGCGACCAAACCGTCAAGCAGGAAGCAAGCAAGCAACCAATCTAACATTAATCACCATAACCAAAGCAACCTCATTCTATTATCGTACGAGACGGGAGAAGAACAACCAACACGAAGCTTACCCAGAACCAAAAACCCTAGCGGGAATCGAAAATCCAAATTTTACATAAGATTAAAAAAGCTTAGAAAGAAACCGACTAAATGAGCTTGAAAGGGAGAGGCCAAGGGGTAGACCTGGGGACCTCGACCTTATCCTTCAACCGCTCTATCATCTTGTCCTTCCCCGGCCTCGCGTTTCCGTACGACCCCTTGAACCGCTTCCCCTTCTTCGTCTTCTTGTCCCCTCTCCCGCACACCTCCGCCCCCAACGACCGGTCGTCTCCGCTCGCCACGGATGAAGACCACGCGCGCTGCCCCGCCGCGATCCTTCTCGCCGCCGGGACCCACCACTGGCCCGCCGCTATGCTCCTCGTCGCCGCCATCATCGTTACGCCTCGCTTCCTCGGGATCGATTCTGGGTTTCGGTGGTTTCTCCGGCTGGGCTCAAACAAATACACTTGTTTGGGCCTACCAATTGTTTCGTGGGCTTGTGCCGACATTAATAAGATGGGCTCACCGATGGGTAGTCGTGGGCCGGAGATTAGTTCTCGAAGACTCGGCCCAATAAAATTTATGAGTATTTAATTTTGATTATTCGGATCTTTACTCGAGGTATTCTTAGTGATTACGATTAAAGAAAGGTATTTTTAGCGATAACAAATCTAACTTTCATTCAGAAGTCAAAGCCCTTAGGACAAAGAACGCAATAGAATATAGGACCATTGCAAAGATTTCGTATGGATGATTAATATAAAGAGTGATATTGTTTTAAGAGATTTTAAGCATTTTAAAAATGATTTAAAATTTATCAAATCAAACCTAACTATCAAATCTAAAGAGTGATATTGTTAAAAATAATGTAAGATTTTAAACAATTATAAATTAGTTTTCAAATTCATATTATATATATATATATATATATATATATATAACATGTATATTTAAAAAAATATCACTTGAAGCAAGAGGTTATCATACATTGGTTATCCTTCTAATGAAGTTCTAATGTAAAATGCACAAATTCTCAAGAGGCAGCTACCGTTGTAACTTTTTTCTTGGTGCTTGCACAAATAAGATAAATACAAGGATTGTCTTGTAGACCTGGTCCAGAGAGGGCAGAGACCCTATACAAATCAACCCTTCAAGGTGTACTTCTTCCCAGAGAAAGCTTGGAACTTGGGCTCTTCTTTCTCTTGGGGTTGCTCTTGCTTGGCCTCCTTTCCATTTCCCTGAAAAAGATTGATTCAAAACAGTTTTAGACTTTTAGTTACTCGGATGCTACGGCATTAGGTAGAGACTGAAGGGAAGTCACCTTCTGGGGTTCTTTGGCAGCAGCACGGTTTGCGTTTGACCCGAACACGAGTTTTCCTTGAGCTTGACGTGACGTACTCTGAGAGCTAGACCCGGCAGGAGGCTGGCTAGAACCATCGGACGCTCCTGGCTGCTTTCCTTTTGAACCTAATCCAGAAGCTGGTGTTGGCTGGGATGGTGCTGAAGGTTTCCCATCCAAACGCCTTCCAGCTCCCGTGAATGGATTGAATTTCGGTTCCACCTCAGCTGGGACTTCTTCAACTGCAACAGATATAGGATGAAATTGAACATTAAAAGGAGAGAGTAGTTCGTGGACACCGCAAAAGGCTTAGTAACGAAAAAGAGCTCAGATACATTTGATTTAGATACGCACCTTGAGACTTTCCCTTCGATGAACTAGCTGGCATCGGCTTTTGGGGTTCCTTATAGTCCAACGGAGGTGCGAAGTCCACCTCGCAGTCTGTTTCGATAATAGTTATTGCATTTGAAGGCTTCGCTTCGACTATATCTATGTAGTACTTCTTGTTATTGTAGGCCACCATAATGCAATCACCGGCAGTTAAGCAGGAATAGTTTCTTAGTGTTGTCTCCAAGCTACAAAAGAATAATGGAGCTTACAGATATGTAATGGCAGCAATTTATAGGATTAATACACAGATTAAGAACAGCTAAAAGACACATCAGATCGATAATCATTGGAACCACTGAAAACTTATGCTCCAGGGTGAATTTACAGTGAGAATCACTTAAATCACCAAAATCAATGGCAATCCTAACAGTGAGAGCAACTGCAGGTTGTTATTTCATATGGCAACTTACATGGCTTTTGGGTTTGAAATATCCAGAAAGTCTGTAGTGTGAGGTTGAAGTTTAACATAAGTTCCCTTTGGAAGAGTGGCATTCTTCACTCTTACTATATCTCCCTCTTGGAGGAGAAGGTTCTCCATCATCTAGTAGAAAAAAAAAACACAAGTAACAAAATCAACCACACATAATCTCGACAAAACTGATGAGATTGAACAAGAAACTACTCAGCCAGATGCTTATACACAGAAAGCTTGCTGATACCTACCCAATACGGCATGTAGATCATGCCTTCTTCTGCAATAAACTCCAGAACTCCACAATGAGAGACTCGCTCAGCAGCTTCATTTCGGATCTCAAACAACATTGGGTAGTCAATATGAAGAGAAGCTGCAGCAAGAGATTTTTCAAAGATAAAGAACAGAAATCAAATGGGTGATGACGAACGATGATTTTCGAAAGACTTCAAAACATAAGAAAACTATTAAGCAGTTAAGCATACTAACCCAGGCGATCAAGAGCCGAGGGAGGCATTATAACTGCAAAAAAGACCAGAGCAGATCAGAAAGTACGGTGACAGAAAGGATAAAATATGAACAAGAGATATATCAAAGGACTTACTTTTATCACCACTTTCAATTTGCGGCTGCAAATTTCAACAGAAGAGAGGAAAGAACAAAATGAATCAGCACCACAAGTGAACGAAGCGCAACAAGGTAATACTCTTAAATTATTTATCATCATAGCTAACAAAAGAAGTCAGTTAATCAAACCAACACTACCCAAAAAGGAAATCACGTACCTTTTCAATAAAGGACGCAGGATAACACCTGTACGTCTGCTCGAAAGATGTCCCATGATAACCATACCCATCAAAATACTGCAATGTAGCAACCAAAACGCAACAAGTTATAGGATATACAAGCAAAGGAGTACTATCAATGGATGCAATACTGTTATTTTAGGCCAATAGCTAACAAATCTCTCCATAACAGATTAACGTGGATAAATTAGGGAGAGAAACCCCATCTACAAACACACAAACTACCTATCATTAGCAAAGTACCCATAAAGACAATCCCCGTTTTACTAATTACAAAACCGCAATCCGAAACAGCGAAAACAAAACATACCATCTTGAATTGTCTGAACGAAAAGCTGATAAAAAAGGATCAGTGGACAACCCTCTGAGCTCCCCTAAACAACTGAAACAGCACAAGAGAAAATCCAGTCAAAACAAAATTAGATTATATATAAGAAACACCAACAAGAACCCAACTTGTGATTCACGCGCACAACAAAAAAAAAAGGTAACTTCACTAAATTCCCCTAAAAACCCAGAAGCAGAAACCAACCAACCTCTAATCCCCTGACTTGACTAACTAGATTTGAAGCAAACACGCAAGGGATGAAGCAGAGAGAGAGAGAGAGAGAGAGGAGAGAGAATTCCAATTAAGAGCAAAATACCTGAATTTTTATTACTATTTAGCTTTAGAATGTGTGTTCGATTAGGAAAAGGGACCTAATCGAATTTGGAGTGTGTTGGTTTTCTTGGGAAGGAGGAAAAAGGAGAAGACGAGATTGGGTGGGCCGAGCCCATCCCAGATGCGGTTCTATGCGTATTGTTGACGTAGCGTCGCCATCTGACACGTGTACTTCTGGATTTGGGTCTGGTCCTGGGCCGACATGGCCCAACGGTTTGTGATGATGCTATATTACTACTGCTTATCTTGTCCAAAACAGTTAATGGGCTAATGATGGGCCTAATATTTCCTTGTAGCACACACATAATAAATATAAATATATATTTGCTATTTGGGAGTTGTAGGTTATTTGTGTAACTAGGGGCCAGAACCCAACTAAATTGATTCAAATCAGAATAATCTAGAATCTTGAGTTGTAATAAGTCGTAAATACTTCAATTCTAAGGAAAATTTTTTAGTTTAGGTTTACAAATAAAAAGTAAATATGAATTAACAAAATTTGACTGTATACTAATACTTAAAATATGTATTTCTATTATTAATGAAGTTTTTAAATATGTAATTATTCTTGCTTCGTGGAGAATGAAAGATATATTAGTTATCATTCAAGCATAATACCAATGACATCAAACGATTCTTATGGTCTGAATAATGTAGAATTTTACGCCCGGAAGCGAGTTTCTTCGGGTCACAGATAATTAGTGAAAGCTCGGAATGCAAGGACCAGGGAAATGGGAATTTATGCTAATCTTAAAACGGCCCAGTCTTAACCTAATAGCGGGCCAGTCTTAACCTCATAGCATGATATTACTGTCAAAGATGTATTTTTTCCAAACTAACACTATATTCAAATATAATTTCATTCGATCGAAGGACAACAACAGAGATTATTTTTTTTATATTATGATATTTTTTTATCCAACCCAAAATTTAAAGTAATTGTTTGTCAGATTTTTTTGAAAAATAAATACCACGACTACTTATAATATACGAATTAAACTCATAACCTCATTAGACCACCCACTATATGGAGGGCGCACGCCCTCTCCGCGCCAAGTGACGACTCGCTATTGGACGAGCCGCTCCACCACGCAGATACGCAAAGTCACTGCGTGTCACCATGGTAGGAAATGTCATTGTGCGAGCTTTCAACGTGGCGTGGCCGCCAGCCTAGTCAGCTTCTTTTGAAAAAAAAATAATTTTTTTTATCATTTTACACCCTTCTATTCGAACACATTTTTTTAATGTTGTTAATAATTTTCTAAATTTTTTTAATCCAGTTGATATGGTTTAAAATTTTGTAAAATTTGTGTGGTTCAGAATTGTTCGAAAACCTTATAAATAGAGACCAATCTCATATCATTTTTCCTCACTAATTCACAAACTCTTCTCTCATCTTTATATAACAATTTGTATTAGTTTTTTCTAGATATAGATCCCAATGAGTTTAGTGAAGAAATTGATTAGACTCATCTTAGATCGTTTAGTCCAAATCATGATTTTTGACTTCTAATCATACAGCTTACTATCAGCTCAGCAAAAATCTTTCTCAAATTCTAGAGTATGACCAAGATTCACCAATTACCCACCAAAATTATCCTCAAAATTCACCAAATTATTCTCCAAACTGACCAAATTACCAAAATACACCAAACCAATATAGTTGTGATGCATACCTTACTTGCTCGAGGAAAAGACTTATTCCCCAATGAGGAATAAATTAAGCATTTTTTATTGTATAAAATATATAAAAAATAAATGGTTCACTAGATGTATGCTTTTTATTTTTCTGTAATATTTTTTCAATTTCTCATGTAATATGTTCTTAACTTAATATAATTTTTTTTGATTTCTCAAAATGATAATTTTTGTTAATTCAGAATTAATTTTAACGTTTTTAAATTTATACGAAAACATAATCAAGTTTAATACAGTTAACTATATTAAAAAAGAAGCAGAGTTGACGTGGAACAGTGACGAGATATTATAGCAGTGACGCGCCCAAGAGACCGTAGTGGAAGAAAAACAGAATGTATGGACGAATTTGACGTGGCGTACTAAACGATAACGTGTCCAAAATACCGTAGTAGATGGTCTTAAAGTAAAGCGAAGTATATGCACTTAAGCCAAGTGATTACGACCAACATCAATGGATTATGAGTCTCATATGAACGATCGGCTCATATAAAATATATTCTAATATTTGTTTCAACTAAAAATCTTGATAATGAGTAGGTAAATTTTTTTGTAACATTTTAACACCACGCCTCTCTATGTATTATTTGTGCAGTCAATAATAAAAGATATTGGCCTATGTTAACGAGAAAAATAAAATAAACGGAACCCGGATTTATCCTTCCAGAATGGACCTGGAGATTTAAAGTTTATAACATACCTTTCCACGCGTCTATGGGAAAAATAGGCAGTTTGAGATTCGTCAGCCAGCACCCAGAAGTTATTTGGCTGCATATTCTGGATTTCCATTTGTTGCTTGAGTTGCAAGCAAGTGGTCATTTTTGGAATCATTCTTTATCAACTTTAAGCAATGGGTAGAAACAAGTGGTGACAAAAAGGTAGGCGACTAAGACTGATGGATCTTTTGTGCAAATTCCTGGATATTTCCTTTTGGCATATTCCAATATAAACGCAGAAAGATAGTATCGCACCAATTTACACGTTGCAACTTTAACCAATTGCAGATTCATTTCTTTAAATCAAATATCTCTCACCCTAACCCGATAATAAGACTTTTGGAACCTATATAAAAGATTCCTAGCATAATTATGCTAAGAGTCCTTTATATAATATTCAGAATGAATCTCGTATAATTGTGTTTTTCCTGCCGATATCACATCATCAACGATATGAACAACTAGTTTTTTTCTTTATATTTTTTAAATCGATTAATTTAAATTTAAACCAAATTGAACCACTAACTCCAAACATGTTGTTGGTGAAATAATCATTTCTCACTACGCTCGTGTACCACGTCCAACCAACAGTCCTATCACGACACAATCTACACCGCTGCCAATTCCGACCACAAGGCATCTTGAGGCATGAATACAACCCCTGCAAAGTTGTGGTCTAGTAGAACAGACCGGAAGCGAAATGGTGCTATTGCTACACGATATTACAATTTGCAAAAAGCCAGACAAGTTCGAGAAACAAGCGTTATTTGGTTAATCCCTAGTTGGGTTGATCTTATCTACATTGTTATTGGCTGAGCTGTTAAAAATAATGGATCACGTCAACCAGGCTCACACAAATCAATTTGCATAGATCAACTAGTGAACAATAATTATTTTGAAAACGTAACAAGCTATCCTATCAAAAATTTATATTAGTTAAACATGGAAAAAAATCGTAAAATAAATATTTTTTAAAATATAAGTATCGAATATTTGTTAAAAGGATAATCATTTTGTAACGTCTTTTTGTCACCTTTAAAAAAATAATCGCTCACCCTAGATGATAATGAGAATCTGGCTAGCCATACCTTTACTTTGTCATCAAGACAAAACAAGATCCAAATCGCATCTCTTTGTCGGCGGAATTCAATCAAACACAGGAAATGTCCCTTAGCCCTTACGAACAACTGGGCCCTTCTCGGGAGCACGAGCAAAGGAAAAGTAAACCTTCTGGAAATGGCACCAGCAGGAAACTTCGCAGAAATTTAAACACAGCAGCTAGTCGACATCGTAAGAAAGTGCTCACCAAGAACGGAGATCAATAGAATATTGGGAACAATCTCGCAGACTTTAAATTTTGTCCGGAAAAAAAAAACAGCTCAACGATAAACACAGGCACGTGAAAAAACTACACAATTGGAACCAAAGTCTCCCAATTGATCAAGAGAGCTCTGAAATACGGTCTACAATTGAGAACGAGGGATAAGATTCCGAATTTACATAAAGCTTAAGGAATAATTCGGTGCTCTCCCCTCTCCTTCACCTCGCAAGGCAAAAGACTGCGTCCTGATAATTAAAAACGGACACCAACTACTTCGAAGCAAAAGAGTCAATGATCAAAAAATCGGAAAAAAACCAGACGACCTCTAAAGCAAACAACAGACCGACCAACGAAATTGATAACATCTGGAGGGGTAAGCCTCTCTCAAGCACAGCAGTAGGACCACTGCTCATCGTCCCCGACGGCGGAATCTGCAGCGAGGCTGAGATCGTCATCACTGCTGCAGTAGTAGAAGCCACCATTGTTCATGGCAGTCATCGAGCATGACGTCACCAAGTAAGGCATGTTGTGGAAGGATTGAGCAAGGCTGCTAGCTAAAGCAGCAGCGTTTCCCATCACATGGTCGCCATCGCTACCGTCATCGCTATCTTCGTGATCATGGTGGCAGTACTCCTCTGCACGGTGCTTCAGGGTCTGGAACATGAGCTCGGGCTCGTGCTGCATCACCCGGAGGACATCACTGCATGACGGACCTGGAACAGCATGCGTCACCGCAAAGCTGTAAGGGCCATCACTCTGCGAGACCCGAACTACGCTCGGGCCACCAAACAGGTTGTGAACGCCACCGAGGGCCTCCTCATAAGCCCCGCCCAGGAACATCCCCAGATAGTATCTTCCCCGGCCGCAATTCCCACTTCCTTCAATCTCATGAAGGGGCAAGCTAGACTCGCCACCAATAAACATGTCGATCTTCCCATCACTGTCACAAGTCAAATCAGACAGAATTCCCTTCACTGCAGGCCTCTCCTCAAGGCGATGGATAGGAACAATTGGAAACAGCTGCCCGATCCCCCAGAAATCAGGAATGGATGTAAAGACAGAAAGATTGACATGGTAAGTTCGGGTAGGCTCAGCTACCCCAATAGCCTTGGAGACATATTCACACAGCCCATCAACAGCAGCCAACTGTTCCATACCAATAGTCCCTTCCTTGAACAGATTGACAGATCTCTGTTTCAACTGATCAGCATAGAGAAAGCAGGTCTCATACTCACCTCTAACAGCTGCATTGGTCAAGTTCATGTAATCTGCCTGTGCCTCCTCTGTCAGCCCCTCTACAAAGTACTCCAATGCAAAAGGGTTCACGGAAGCTGAATGGGATGCACTTGCAGATACAGCTTCAAAGATTAGAACCGAGTGATGGGACACAACAGCTCGGCCACTCTCACTGCAAAGCACAGGATGCTTTACATTCTTCCTGTCACAAACAAACTTAACTGCTTGGACAACAGCCGAAGCATACTCTTCCAGACCATAAGCAACAGAGAGATCGGAACTGCCCGATTTGGACCCATCATAATCAATACCCAGACCACCCCCAATATCAATAACTTCCATGTGCGCACCAAGACGAACCAATTCACAATAGATCTGTGTGGCCTCACCCACACCATCAGCAAGCAGCGCAGTGGAAGGGATCTGAGACCCAATATGAAAATGCAGGAGCCTGAGGCAGCTGAGCATTCCTTCTTCCTCCAGCCTCTTAACAACTCTAAGGATTTGGGTCGTGGTCAACCCGAACTTCCCCTTCTCACCAGAAGTGGACCCAAAATGGCCCGAATGCTTGGTCCTCAGCTTGGCCCGCATCCCAATAACGGGGCTAATACAGAGTTTCTTCCCCAGGCTAATAACCAAATCAAGCTCTTCCTCTTGTTCCAAAACAATCACAGTGTTCAAGGCCATCCTCCTAGCTAACAAAGCAAGGGAAATATACTCCTCGTCCTTAAATCCATTACACACCAAGAAGGATTCGGAATTACCCTTACACAGGCAGCTCATTGCGAGCAGGAGCTCCGGCTTCGACCCGGCCTCCAGCCCGAAACGGAAAGGAGACCCGAACTTCACAATGTCCTCCACAACGAAGCGGTCCTGGTTGCACTTAACCGGGTAGACCCCCTGGTAGTGCGACCCATACCCGTTGGACCCCACAGCAAAGTCGAAGGCCGACTGGAGCGACTCGAGCCGGTTCTTTAGGACGTCCGGAAACCTGACAATCAGAGGCAGGGGAAGCCCAAGCCCGCCCACTGCCTTCGGGTCCGAAACCTTCTTCACGACCTTGAGGAGGTCGATCTCCTGGTGCGGGAGGGTCTCCGGCCCGTGTGGCCGGACGGTGACATCGCCGGAGGAGTTCACTGTGAAGTACGGTGCTCCCCAGGCGTCGATCTTGTAGAGCGACGAGGACAGCGAGGGCGACCAAACGGAATTGGCGGCCGAGCCATCATCGATGGCGGCGGCAACAGTCAGCGATAGAGGCGCGCCGGCGAAAGAGACCGGCGGCGGAAGGGAAGAGCCATCTCCGGCGGAGAACGCGTAGCCGGGAGGCGCAGCGACGGCAGCGTCTACGCAGCAAGCCAGGGCCGGCATCTTCTTCTCCCGCTCTGGTTTTTTTTTCCTTAATTAAACCAAAAAGAAAATTAAAAAATGTCCAAGAAAATGATTTAGGGTTAGGATTGGTTGAAATCTGGAGTGGGGGGCAAGAAAAGGAAGAGGAATTGGGGAGGAATGGCGGTTATTTTCCGACGGAAAATTATTATGATTTTTTTAATGAGGTTGTAATAGGTGGGGGCTTTAAAACCCGCCGAGGCCGGAGCCCCGGCTACCCCCTCAAAAGAAGCAGTCGGAGATCGGACACGACCCGGGCCCACCACCTCTCTCTCTCCTCTCGCCCCGACGAAACTCTCTAATACCGACCGATCAGTACTAAGGGTGTGTTTGGCTGGTAACGAATCCCGGGGGTCAGGAACTGGGCCGAGGGTGGAATGGCCGTGGTTTGGTCGAAGCTTACAGATCTAAAGAATAAGGAGAAGGGGGCGATGTGGGAAATTAGGTTTTTTTTTTTGGGGGGGAGCCAAACGGGGCGTTAAGGAGAGGAGGGGAAGAAGTGAGCGAGAATTCCGTGAACGGCGAAGGTGTGTTTATATAGGGGGAGGAGGGGGTGAGGCTATGTGGGGTCCACTGGATTGGGTTTTTGGGGCCCACCGCTGATTCCTTTGTTTTAATGAGTATCTTAGGTGATTTTTTTTCTTTTATATGGTTTAATATTTTGATATAAAGAATTAAGATTCGATTCAATTTTTTACGTTAAGTATATTAAAAATATTAGGTGTAATATGAATATTACCTATTTAAGTAAGACTTTCTAAAATAATTAAGTTAGTAAGTCTGTGGCTCCAAATGATAAGTAAGAGATTTATACCAAAAATAGATAAGGTAGGTGATTAGTTGCTTACTAGGAGCGGTGTATGCCAACGGGGATTCTTTTCACCGGGATTGGATTGTGGCGACTAGAGAATTATAAGTGATAAATAATAAATAATATTATAATTAATATAATTAATAATACTGATTTTTATTATAACTAATAATGTATTGTTCTAATATTAATTTGTATATGAATAGGTAATAATTTGTATGCAATGCTATAATAGCAAACTCAATGGATGGAGACATAACCTGTCCTCATTGAATCTAATTTGCTTTCGAACTATTATCATCTCAAACTCAAACAAACTTACACTGAACTTTGAAAAATTTAAGAGATAGTTGGATTAATTTCTTTAAAAATTTCAAGTTGATAAGATCATTTAAAAAAATTATGGACATGGAATGGGAACCGGATTGAGTTCTGCAGGTCCATTTTTGAACCGTTTGGAATATAAGTTTAATTGTCTGATTCGATCCACCCGCACCAAAATTGGCACGGGAAGTCTAGGGACGGAAGTAGGTTAAAATTAGTAGACTTAATTTTTTGTTTATTTATAGTTTAATGTATAACTTAGTGTAATAAAAAATTGAACTCATTAAAAAATTAATTATTCTATAGAATAAAATAAAATATTGAAAAATTAAATATTTCTGGCTCTGACGAGAACAATAATGTTATTTTGATAGTAGTCTAGTACACATTCAGTCATTTATTAAAAAAAAAAAAGGATCTCGCCTCGACGAAGTGATAAATCCCAACTTCCTTTCTGCGTCGTCCTCCTCATCTCTGTCTCGTCGTCCTCATTCTCCGCCATCGTCATTCGCTTCTTAGGTTTTGGTTTGGTCCATTTTTTTTTTGCGCTCTTAGGGTTTCGTTTTGCTGATTCTTATAATCCTTCTCTCCGTCGGGCTGTGATCCTTCTCCGCTGTCGTCCTTCGCTTCTTAGGGCGTAGTTTGGTTTATTTCCTGGTATTTCGCTTTTTTAGGGTTTTGTTTTGTAATTCTTGTAAATATATAGGAATTAGACTTTTAGATGTGGATAGTGTCTGTGATTCTTAGGGCTTAGGATTTGTAACGACTAAAATATTATTTCTAACATCGATAAAAATATATATTAGAAATTATGATAAATTTATTTGATTAACCAGTCATGTGTATTAAGTTTTCTTTCTTTTTATCATATGTGTTTCGTTTTCGAATTCAATCCATTAATTCTCTTTTGTTATCCTACTATAACGTAAGCATCGTAGTCACGCGAAAGCGGCGTCCACTGCCGTAAGCCACACTCATGTTTATTGATTTTTATGTTTTTTGACATAGCAGTTGCTTGTTTGTTAATATTTATATATATTTTTTTTTGCTCTTTTTGTCCATATCGACAAAGTTTTTGCATGTGACGGGAATTAAAGATTTTTTTATCATATTTTCGTCCAAACGCGTTTAATCTTACTTTTTCCAGGATTTGTTTTTGAAAATAATGTATACTTTGTTAGTATGAATAATAACAATCAAATAACTTAATCATTTTACACAGTACAAATAAGAAGTATCACAAGTTTCAAATGTTCGAGGACGGTAAAAAAAAGGAGGTCAATATTCCGGAACGGAGCCGTATGACACGAGAGTTCCAAATATTCGTTCTCGAGTTCCGAAGACCGTTGCTAACATCCTTTCTTTCTTTTGAAACAAATTTGAGTTTTTTTATTATCAAGGGACTGGAATGGAAATTATCCAGAACTGGTGGAAAATATAAAGTTTTAGAAGGAAATAGTTGGATTCCGATTTTGCACCTCGCAGGCTGGGATGAGCTTTGTTAAATGGTTTCTATGATGCTTTAGATTCCGTCGGTAGCAGCGTCGGGTTGCCGCGTGGGCCTGTCCCAATGCGGGGCCCACTCCTTAGGGTGGTTACTCAAGCGACGTGTTTGTGTTTCCTTGCCAAGCGGATTAATAATTCTGCTAATAAGTGTTTTAATATTCCACCAAAAAAAAATAAGTGTTTTAATAAATTGATAATAGTGTTTTATTAATTTATTAAATAGGTCATACGTTTTATTTTTTGAGAACTCACTTAGTATTCGATAACTTTTTAGAAATTTTAACTAACTCAAATTTATATTAATTAATCGTGATGATACTATATCAGACAAAAAAATCTTAGAATGTTTGGACCATTGTAAATGAAAAGAGCTTAATACATCGCAAGTTGGGGAAGTTGTGGAGGAAGTTTCTTGTTAGTGCGGGATTATAGATCGATGGATGCCGATCGTGCCACGTAATGACTAGGTTTTCATTTGCCTTTTTCAGATTAGGCCATCCTTTTTGGCAAAAAATAAAATAAAACTATTTATCTCATTTGCCATTTGCCTCTAACAAAAATTATGCGGGACAGATGTATAATTCATCAGCGTGTACTAGAATTGGACCTGTTTTGTTGTTGTTGAAGCTATAGTTTTTGAACAGCAATAATTATAATTCCAATTCATAAAATGTATACAATTTTAACTCAACTATCTACTCATTTTTAATTTCGATCCATGAATTCAACACACTCGTAGCCAGAATTCTAACTGAGAAAATAAGCTGACTTGTATGTGGCTTAACTAATTTATCTAGATTCCAAATGTCATTCTTAATGGGACATATGATTTATTTTTAAAACCTTGGTCGTTAATATGTCTCTCCAACAACATTTTTTTAAAAGATACATCTCACTAATTCGGAGATCTTCCGTCTAGAGAAATAGAAAATTGATGGTGAACCACCGAAAATATCGCGTGAAAAAGGCTCATTGAAGCGGTCACCTTCTTTAGCTAACCTTATCCCCAGAGAATCTAACTTTGACGCCTCAATTTTTTTTTCAGTCAAGGTTCTATTGGTTTATAGGGAAAGTAATCAAGTACCCCATCGACACCTCCCCCTGGCACAACCGGCCCTTCCACCAATTTTACGCGAGGCCCACGCGGAATCAGTGTAATCGACAAAATCTCCAAATTAGACAAAGCCTATCCTTTTATAGTACGTTGATATCGAAAATATTTTATTTTGTCTAATACATAAATAACTACATGTCATTATGATGTTGAAATTTTATAGAAATTGTTATTTTAAAAAATTTATTTTTTTAAACCAATTGTTATCTCATAGATCCAATTGCGATTCTGAATCCAATCTATCAAGGGCAAACCTTTTTCCATTAAGAGTTTTTAGGCAAAATGTCATTATTATTTATATGTTGATTACTCACCGATTCGAATTTCTTGGGGGTAATATTTAACACTTGGCAAAGTTTTATGGTCAGGTAAGTCGAACTTGTATTAACATGAATAATTTCTTTATAAGTAAAACTTTTTTATATTAATATTTGGTGGTATAATAAAACAAATATTGACCACCGGAAAGGGATGAAATTATGCGTAAAAGTTTGTGTTTATTGATATTATATTGGATAAAGCTGTAAATTCAATATGGAAATATTTAATTTTTGGAATGAAATAATTTTGGGCAAATTACTCCCTAGTCCCTGGTCTTAATCGAATTCTCTTATCAGGTCCCTTCTTTCTCATAAATAATTTAGTCGTCCCTATATTTTAAAAAATATTGGTCTTGGGTCCCTGGTTGACTTCAACACTCATTTTTTATTTTTTTTCATATGAAATGACTATTTTACTCTTCACAAAAAACAAAAATAAAATGAAAATTGTCATTTTGTGAAAGATAAAATAATCATTTCACATGACAAAAATTTTAAAAAAAGGGCCGATTTGGTTGGTGGGGACCCTAGACAAACATTTTTAAATAAAATAGGGATAAATTACTCATTTATGAGAAAAGAAAAACCCACTAAAACAATTATGTTAAGTTCATGGACTAGAGAGTAATTTGCACAATAATTTTTCCCATCAACTTTGACTGAGTTCAATGTAGGTCTAGATAATAAAAAACTAAGATATTCGCCGAAACTAGGTAGGCCGCAACATGTCCAGAAAAAAAGGAAACGGGAGATGATAAAGAAAAAGTGAAAGTGTGGGCACCGCGAAGAGACAAGAAGCGGCGCCAGACAGAAAAATCCACTAAACGGGAACATGGGTATCGTGGTCCGAATCGTGTAAATCAAGTCGGGAATCCGGAGCAGGATACTATTATTTCCCTTATATTTCTTTATTTTCTTGGAGTTTAAAATGTAGGTTTTTTTTTTTTGGTGAGAAGGAGGGGCGAAGCCCCTATATATTAAGAAAAATGGCCAAACACAACCCTACTTAGTGCAAGGCCCCCTTTCGGCCTCTTGTAAGGTTGCGACCGCCGGCCTCATCAAACCCCTACCACAGGAAACCTCTTGGGAAAAACTCTGTGGAAGGGGAAGAGTACCTCGGGAGGATGAAACCTCCCTTGACGTTTGATGTGTCGCAAAATATGGCCTTGCACTGTCATCTAAAACAATAGAACGTGGAAAAGCTACATCGCCAATATCTTCTAACATAATAGCCTTAACAAAACTAGGGGGATCATGAAGCGTATGTAGACCAAGTGCCATTGAGAATCCAAAATTTGCTAATGAATCCGCACATCTATTAGCTTCTCGGTAGACATGTATCACTTTAACCACCCATTCCCCCTGCAGCTCACGAAAAATCCTCATCAGGATGGTATTCGTAAAACCCAACTCCTTCTGTGGTCGATTAAGGAGCCCTTCAACAACTTGAGAATCTGTAGCAAGAATAAGATACTTGATGCCTTGATTTTTTGCACACTGAAGCCCAAATAAAACTGCCCAAAGCTCGGCATCAAGGCTGGAACAGGAACCCAAATTACAGGTAAATCCCCCCATCCAGTTACCATCATGATTTCGGAGAATGCCCCCGCCTGCGGCCCTGTTAATTGATTTCCTCATTGCCCCATCGGTATTAAGCATAATCCACTCATTGGGGGGTCTATCCCAAGCAATCAAACGCTCCTCCCTTACTGGACCCATTCGCATCTTATGATTTGTGAAACAAGCAACCTGAATTTCCTGAATTTTGGAGTAAATAGCACCCGCCTGAAAGAGAGGCCGAGATTCACCCTCGCCCCAAACAACCGTATTCCTCCATTTCCAAAACTCATTAATAGCAACTATAAACACAGATTGCCATTTTGCAGGAGCACGTAAGTTATTGTCAATCCAATCTGTTAAACTAAGAGTGAAGAAATTACCAATATTTTGCCCTTCCCTCCTTAGAAGTGACACCCAAGAGCTGGATATCTTATGACAGTCGCGAAGTGCATGGAGAACTGTTTCATCTTCCACTTGACAACAAGGACAGGTAGCAATGGTTGTCATATTTCGGTGTTTTCTCATCGCATTTGTCATCAACTTACCATGCGCTGCTAGCCACACAACGCGTTTCAGACGCTGTGGACCTTCCCATTTCCAAAGCTTACTCCAAGCACGTTGGTCACTGTCATTCAGCCTTCCTTCCAACAGCTCATAAGCTGATTTTGTAGAGAAACAACCATTCACCTCACGTCCCCATTTAACCACATCCATCCCACCATCATCTTTAGGGGTAGCGAAACCTGCAAGTTGCAACAACATAGCCTCGGGTAGGAAAGGCTCGATACTTTCCCATTTCCAGCTTCCATCGTGATTGACTAGATCTGCCACTGTACAGCGAAGCATTTCTTCAGGGACGTTGGTGGTGCAATGCTGGATCAGTGTCAGATCTTTATCCAGCCAAACATCTGTCCAAAATTTAGCCGTTCTCCCATTTCTAATAGCCCAACGAACTCCCCTCATCATGGTCGGCCATAGAGCAACTAAAGCCTTCCATAAAGGAGAGCTAGAATGGGTGTGCGGAGCTTCCAGAGGATAACCATCTTTCTTCATATACTTGCTCCATAAAACCTGCGACCACAGAGAGGAGCGATCAGTGAATAATTTCCAAGCTAACTTCATTAGCATGGCCATATTCTGACTTCTAAGATTCTTGAAGCCAAGACCCCCAGAATCTTTGGGAGAACACACTCGAGGCCAAGCAATAGAGTGTGATGCCCGTTTGGTAGAAGTAGATCCCCATAGGAAGCTACGTTGAGCTTTCTCGATTGCATCACAAAGACCTAGAGGTAACTTAGTAGTTTGCATTGCGTAGGCTGGTAGTGCAGCTAGGACCGCTTGTGACAAAGTAGCACGACCATTAAAAGACAACTTATTTGCACACCAACCCTGTAGCCGATCATGAACTTTGTCAAGAATAAAAGCATAGGTATGCTTGGTAATCCTCTCGTGCAAAAGTGGCATGCCAAGATAGTTCCCCATATTCTCAGTAATCGGTATCTTCATCCGGTATGTCAACTCCCGTGCTAAAGATTCAGATACATTTTTTGACACAAATAGCTTCGACTTGGCCAGACTAACTTGTTGTCCTGATGCTTCACAAAACTCATCTAGCACCTCTGAAATGGTATCCGATTGTAGACTACTAGCCTCTGCAAATAAAAATAAATCATCAGCAAAAAAGAGATGAGATATTGCTGGTCCTGTTCGTGATATTCTAATCGGTTTCCAGTCTCCTTGTTGAACTTTTTGAGTAATCATGTGTCCTAGTCTCTCAAGGCATAGCACAAACAGATATGGAGATAAGGGATCTCCTTGTCGAATCCCACGTGATGGCTGAAATTTCCTCGTAGTCTCCCCATTCCATAAGACTTGCATCGAAACAGTGGAAACACAGTTTATGATCAAGTTTATTAACAGGGGAGGAAGATGTAAAAATTCAAGAGTCTCCTTAATGAAAGCCCAGCTTAGCCTATCATAGGCTTTCGCTAAATCAATCTTCAGAGCCATAAGTTTCTTCCCTTGCCGCCTATTCTTCATGGTGTGCACAACTTCTTGCGCTATGACAATATTTCCAGCTATATCCCTCCCTGGAACGAAGCTGTTCTGTGTCTGTGAGACCCAAGAAGGCATATGCACTTGTAGTCTTTTCGCCACTAACTTTGTTACCAATTTGAGCGAGGTGTTGCATAGACTAATAGGCCGGAATTCACTTGGGTAAGTAGGGTTCTCGACCTTCGGAATGAGGGTTATAGCTGTGTTATTAACTTTCTCAATACCTTTGCTGTCATGAAAAGACTGTTGCACAAAATGTATTAAGCTGTCTTTGACCACATCCCACTTTTTTTGAAAGAAAATTGCATGTAGTCCATCGGGTCCTGGGGCCTTGAGTGGTGCCATAGATAGGAGGACGTCTTTAATTTCCTTGATATCAGGTATCTTCCCAATATTCTGAATTTCCATATCTGAGATGACAGGAAATAAATTTGGGACCTGGAGGCTGGTCCGTGAGTAATTGTCTTCGGTGTACAGGTTAATAAAATGATCCCTCAGCATCCATTTAATGATCTCTGCATCCCCAATCCAGTTGCCTTCAGAATTTTTCAAAGCTTCCACTCTATTTCGTTTCCTCCGAACAATGGTAGACGCGTGAAAATAATGAGTGTTCCTATCCCCATTTCGAAGAAAATCTTTTCTCGCCTTTTGGCACCATAACATCTCTTCTTGCTCGAGCGTCGACTCTAATTCAGTCCTCAGTTCCTTTTCAAGCTTGATAAGGTAAGGCGTTCTTTGATTCTCAATAGCCCGTTGTAACCCTCCAATTCTACGAACTAACTTTTCCTTTCTGAATAAAATATTACCGAAAATAGATTTATTCCAGCACTTCACAGCTTCTACAAATCTGTCACAAGCAACATCTAAAGCTATCGTAGAATTCCAATTCTGGATCACAAAGTCCGTAAACCTTTCATCTGAAAGCCAAGCTGCTTGGAAACGGAAGAGCCGATTTGCCGTATGTAGGTTGGTTGTTAACTGGGAGAGGTGCCACTTGATTTCTTGCTTAAAGTCACGTTTAAAAAAAAACTTCTTTCTCCAACTACGCCATAGCTTGCGTATTAACGCCCATCAGTTTTACCCAATTTCCATTTTGCTTGGGCACAGGACCCACCAGCTCAACAAGCATAAAATTGAATAGTAATCGAAAGATTTTTTAAAATCATACAGCCCAATGTTTTTTTGTGCAGTAGACAGACGCAACAATAGAAATAAAGGCTAAACATTGTAGTATAATCTTCTATTGAAACTGGATGATTCATATCATCTACAAAAAGTTCACTCTACAATCCAGATGCAGGAATTTTCTAAAGAAGATACAATTTTACTTTTAAAAAGAACTACGAAACTCACAACCTCGTAGTTAGATGAGGTAAGCCAACTGTGTAATTGTTTATCAAAGTGCCAATTACACGAGATGCAAGCATTCGTCAATGACTATTTTGCTACAGACAATATGTAGACACGTGGAAGCAATGGTCAAATGAATTTCTTGACTGCCAAAACACGTTAAATCAAATTAGCATGGATTCTTGACCAAAAACAATTATCATGGATCGACGGTTTCAGTATAGCCGAACATTTTTGTTGGAATCTGCATAATTTATTCATAATCCAAATTAATTTATTGTAAATGAAAGAGAGAATAACATGGGTTAGTTGAAATATGTCCCATGCACTTCAATTTCATGTCGATTTGGTCTATGATTGTAATTGACGTGTCTTCTCACACCCGGTCTTCGGTGGTGACACCGTTGAACGATCCCAACCAATGATCGACTCGTGACTTGTCGCAGTTAGAAATCGGGGGCGGCGGACACTCTCATTGATTACAAGAGTTTCCGCGTTGGAGGTGTGGATGTAAATTCACATCTTAAATTAAAAAAATTACGTGCATTATCATAATTTTTTCGGCAAATTATCCTCTAATCCCTGGACATAACGTAATTCTCTTATCGGGTCCCTCTTTTCTCATAAATGAGTAATTCATCCTTGTTTTATGAGAAAATGTTTGTTGGATGTAGGGGTGAGTAATTGTCGGGCTCGTGGTTTTATGCCCATCTTTGAACCCGACACCGACGCACATAAAATACTCAAAAGCTAACCGACAGTGTGACTATTTTGAGCAACACCGACGGTGGGTCGGTGGGTCGGTAGGTCGGTGTGTCGGCATCGGATTGGCGAACACCGACGAAAATAATCCAACGGAGAAGACTGAAGAGTCCCACCGAAGAAGAAGAAGAAGAAGAGGAAGAAGATGAAGAAGAAGCATCGAAACGAAGAAAAAGAAGAAGGAATCTCAAGGAACAAAAGTGTAAAAGGAGGAGGATGGCGGCGGAGTGGGCAACCTTATCGTCATCACCCACAAACTTCCCTTCTCCTCCACTCATCCATGGCTTCCACAGAAACACTTTACTTGCCGAACTCAGTTGTGCTTTCCAACTAGCACGACGATGGTGATGGAGGTTGGGCTGTTGGTTTCCCCCTTCTTCTTCTGGGGCACGGCGATGGTGGCCATGAAGTAGGTGCTGCCTCTGCTGGGCCCTTTCTCCGTCGCTGCCTTCTGACTTGTCCCAGCGAAGAAGAAGAAGAAGAAGAAGGCAGCGAAGTGAACGTCGGGTTTTGTCGGGTGTTGCGGGTTGGGTAAAACTAGCACCGATATTACGCCAAAGACATGGATTTACTGAAAATTCCAACCCATAACACCGATTTGATGATCGGGCTGTCGGGCTGCGGTGCGTCGGTGTGATCGGGTTGTCGGGTTGTCGGGTTGTCGGGTTTTTCGGGTTCATGCTCAGCCCTAGTTGGAGGTCCCACCGACCAAACCAACCTCTTTTTTTTCTTTATTTTTTTGACATGTGAAATGACTTTTTTATCCTTTAAAAAAGACAAAAGAGTCATTATTTTTGTCTTTTTGTGAAAGGGTAAAACAATCATTTCACGTGTAAAAAAATTGAAAAAACGGGTCCTAAATTCAACGAGGAACGGGAGACCAATATTTTTTTAAAATACATGGACGACTAAATCGTTTATGAGAAAGAAGGGAACCGATAGAAGAATCCGATCAAGACGAGAGATTGGGGGGTAATTTGCCCTAATCTTTTTACCCATTTGGTATTTAAATAACAGTTAATTTATTTTTGAATCAGATATAATTTATAAAATATGAGAAACGAATTTGATAAATACGTGATGTTGATGCGTGATTCGACCTCAAAACTCTTTGCTAAGTTAAAAAATGGTTGTTGATTTTCATTAACATATGTTATGGACGTTGCAAAATCCAATTACGCAAGGGGAAGGGTGGTGGGTCACACGGGGGAACTGCATGGCGAAGACTGGCAGAAGAAAGACATACTCATTCATCGTGACCCATCCTTCGTTTACCCGCAACTCGTGCTCATTGACCCGCTGACTATGGTGACGCTTAGGACGAACAAGATTATAATTAATTATACAGATTTAAATAGTCGATGCTGATATTTCGCCAGAATTCAACATCCTTGAATAATATAAGCATTGGCCCACTAAGCCCACTTCGAGTTTATCGCATGCACATGTTTTACCTATTGACTGATGAATCTATTCGTAGATTCCAATTACATCAATTTTCGGTCCAGTTTCAACTAATGTCCAAAAATGCATATTTTCAAGGGTATAATATCCTCGTTAAGTGATTCACTGATGTGTATTTTATATTTATAATATTTTATATAAAAAAGAAAAAACAATCATAGCTATCAAGCAGGGACAGAATGATCGGCGCAGAATGATTTGGCAGAATCTGAATGGCTGAAGGAATCCAACGGGTTTAGTCTTGACTTCTGTCCGCTCCTCCAGACCAGAGCGTGGCTGTGGACCCACTAACGGGTCCCGCCTTACTGGGGCCCACTATCATGCAGGGACATGAGCTTCGCGACGATCTTATTCCAGGCCTCTAGTATTTGCGTATAGGGTGGCCAAATTGTACCTATAGTATTGTTTTTAGGGAAAATAATTTTAAGTATTCTATAATAATTTGAATAATCACTTTAGTAATTTATAATAAAAAATATTAATCAACTCAAATCATAACTAAGTAACATTATTTAAGTTAACAGAGATAATTATTCGAACTTGTCTCGATCTGTCCGAATCTTGCACAATTATATGAACTTGTCACATTAGTATTTTTTGATGACATAGCAATACGAAGACATCTCTCTCCTTCCTCCTTTCTCTCAACCAACATGCAAGGTCTCCAATCCTCCACCCTCCGGCCCTTCCTTCCTCTCTCCTCCTACACTACTTTTATATATAGTTGAAGAACCACTGAAAATATGGTAATCAGATGGCCGAGGAAGGTTCGAGTAGGTCAGGATAAGTTCAGAGTTTTGACAATTCACACGTGGACTTAAATAATATTAATTGAATGTGATTTCACTCAATTAATGAATTTTTTTAATCATAAAGTATTAAAATGATTTTTTGAGATATCAAAAAATATGTCAAATTACTTTTCACCATTTTTGTTTCAATATACTGATCTATATTTTTGTGTGTGCACAATATAGTTATCTATATCGAAATACTTGAAAAGTGGTAAAATTAATTTGAAGTATTTAGCGTGGTTATGCTCTTAACAATAATATATATTATTTGATCTAAGTGTATTTGTGTACGTATGATATTCTGAATAAACAAACCGTACAAATTATGGATTTGAATTAATAAAATCTTTCTACACAAATATATCTAAATTTTTTGATAAAATATGCAAATATATTTATTGATTACAACAAAAGAACTAAATTTCAAACAAACCTGCATTTTTTACATTAAATTCCAAAAAAATATATGCTCGTCATATACTCCAAGTCATGGATATATGTCTTCATATTCGCAATTTTTATCGGAGTCCTCTGAATGTTTTGCAATATGCCTGGGCCCGCTTCAACAAGATAGGGCTAACATGATAGGATTCTACCATTCCATGTCCATGCATGAATTATCAGCAAGAATTTTTCTCCGTGGTCCAAAATCCAAAAAGTTTGCTTGCCCATAATTTAGTTGTTACATTTTTTTAGGCGAATTTAGTTACATTAAAAAAACTCAAAATGGCTATTTTACTACGTTGTAGTTTGTTCGAGTTCTATATTGCTACCCTATTATTTAAAAGTTTTACGAGTGACATAGATTTGCCTAGTTAATACCCTAGTATTGAATAATTTTTTGGATAAAAATATCATAAATATAATTAGGAAATAAAATTAGTTTTACTTTTTTGAATAATTTCAGAACTCTTATTTCTCTTTCATATTTTTTTTTGTTTTAATTTATGGTACTTAAAGGATAGTTTTCTAAAACATTAATTAAATAATAGAGCATCATTTAGAAAACATGTTGACTAGATCAAATATGCTTTAAATCACAAATGTAATGAGATTATATTTAGACAAATTACAAAACTTTTGCGTGGAAAATCATTTATTTTTAGTAGTGTTTTGTCCATGATCATTAATTATCACGCATTATTAGAGTAAAAGGAGACATATTTATAAATATGAAAAATTCACGAATTTATTATGAAGATTTTAATATAATATCAGGATGATGTTAATCCTCTGATTGAATTCATATGATCTTCATTTTTCACATTGTTGAAAAATTGTGTTAATAGGAAAATTTATGATCTTAAACATGTGCTAATTTTTATTATTTTAAAATTTTGGATTAGATATAGAGATTAAAATGTTACTTAGTAGTCGAGTTCTATCGCCGGCTTTTTGTTGAAGGTGTTCCAGTAGTTACGCCATCGGATTGTGGTGATTTGTTCTTGTCATGAAGATTTTCGTTAAAAAAAATGACTGGAGTAATTATAACTAAATAATTTTGTATAGGTGACGATAAAGAAAGCTCAAAGTTTTTAACTAGGATCTGCCAATTGCATGAAATTATAAGACCATGAGCAGTCGAGGTGTCACGCTCCCCATGTAGGAGTGAGCAAGTGTCGGTCTCATAGGTTTTTAACCATTACTGACACCGACGCCGACGAGGGAAAATATGAGAACTTGTCACCGACGGTGACACAGAATATACCAACGGTGTTGTCGGTGAGTCAGTGTAAATACATATTTATCGGGTTAACGGGTTACTACAAAATATCCATAAATGAAAACGTAAATAGAAAATTGAAAGTTCAGAGATTAATTAGTCAAATTTCAACATAAATTCATGCGTTACAATCATCGAAAGACCAAAGTATCATATGGATTCTTCAAAAGAAGCAAAACAAAGCAGATTCTAAATTCTAATCCACATTAAGCCAAGCTGGCTCCTTCAAAATGCATACTCTCGTCTCAAATTTCAAGTTCAAGTTTCAAATCCACCAAGCTTTAAGCTTCAAAAGTTATACTTTGAATTCTGCAATACATACACAAAATCAGGCTGCATAAACTAAACAGAAACTAAGGAGCAGAAGAGGCAATAATTGAAAATTCACTCCACATGCAGTAATCGAAAGACATACTCCAGAGACAGTAGCTGAAAGTTATACTCTCTTCAAAATGCAAACTCCAGAAGCACTAGCTAAAAAAGTAAATTAAAATGTATAGAAGAATGCGAGTTCAAAACAAAAAAAAAAGAATGCACAATAAAAGAGTATTTTTAGATTGAAGACAACCTACTAAATAAATTCCACATCTTGCACTAAGCCATGCTCTTATTTTGATTTGTAATGAATTCTACACATGTATACAAATATAATCTTAAGAAGATTGAAAACAATATTAAACTGTCAATAATTATCGTACAAGACTAACCTTCAACGATATTATCATCACCCAATAGATCTTCCATTTCATCCTAGCTCCTTGGAGACTTACTTCTAATTAATTTTGAGTACACAAGAGTGCTTTTTCAATACTTGGTTACAAAGAGCTTCGATAAGGATCAAGTATGCGTCCACCCGTGATAAAGACAGATTCAGATACAACTGTAGAAATAGGAATTGCTAGCACATCTTGTGCAATTTTAGCAATGACCGAATACTTAGACACATTCACTTTCCACCAACTCAATAAGTTAAAGGTGGCTAAATTCTCTTCCACTGGATCATTTACGTACTTAGACAAATCAGTACTCATGTCAACTGACTTATCCACGCTTATTTTCTTATCCCACTGATCCCGAGATGTTGTGCCCAAAATTAACTCATCCTCTTCAATGTCATCATTCTCTATTTCTATATCAAGATGGTTAGAACTAGAAGAAGCAATGGTCAGAGATTTGCGAGAACGTTCTTGATAGTGCTCATACAATCGAGCAAATAAAACATCAATCTTACCCAAATATTCTTTGGCTTTTTCTTCGTTGTATAGTTCTTCAAATGTGTACTTAATGTTCTTGCTCTTGTATTGGGGATCCAAGATAATTGTAATATAAAGCAACCCATTAATGGATTTAAAATCTCCCCAATACTTGGTAAATTTTACCATCATTTTTGAACTCATATTTCCCAACAAAGGTTTCAATGAAAAAACAAACTTCATCAAAATAGTTTAGATTTTCACAATTGCATGAAAGAACTCATTATCAGTGATAGAAGTGCTTGCTAAAAATTTCTTTGTGACATCGTAAAAAAATACCAAGAACTTGACCAAATATCGTGCATTTTGCCAGTCAACAGACCTAGGAGGACTGCCTAGCAAAGTTCTTCTCCTAACAATATTATTACTCTCACCCTCACCATTAGTTGCATCATCATTTCTAGAATAGAAGTAATTAACAAACTTTCCATCATCTCTCTCTAAGCGATTAAATGCATGCTCGTACTTCTCGACAGCCTCCAAAATTAGATATGTAGAATTCCACCTTGTTTCCACATCCAAACTCAACCCTTTCTTACTCTCAATGTGCACATCTTTCACACATGCATTGAAAAGTTTTTCTCTTGCTAGAAAAGATTTAACATACTTCACCACTCTTCGAATCTTGACAACAGACTCATTTAGCTCTTTCAATCCATTTTGAACAACCAAATTGACAATATGTGCACATCAACGCATGTGCAAAAAGTCATGGTTGGATATAACATCCTTAAGCATATATCCATTAGACGATTTTAATGTGCAAATTGCAGCATCATTAGAGCTAACATTGTCAACCTTAATGATCAGAACCTTTTCAATACCTCACTCAATAAAGTAAGACTCAATAGCATCTCCAATTGTCTGACCCTTATGATCTGCTATTGGATAAAAGTCAAGCAGCCCTTTTTGATACACCTAATCTTTATCAATCCAATGATCCGTCAAACACATATAATTCAGATTTTGAACAGATGTCCAAGTGTTTGTGGCAAAACACAATCTCTGATTCTTCATAAGTATTTTCAACTTAGTTTTTTCATCAGCATACAACTTGATGCAATCACTTGCTACTATTGTCCTATAGGGTAATGCAAACCTAGGCTGCAAATATTGGCCATAAGCTTTAAATCCCTCTCTTTCTACTAGCCTAAAAAGAAACTCATCAATAATTACTATTCTAGGTAATTGAACCTGAGCTTCATTCTGATTAAAAGAAATAACCTTCAACTTTCCAAGACCACTTCCAAGCTCAGCCTTTTCAAAAAATAAAATAGTTTGTTTCAAATCATCTTTTGGAAATTTTGTGCACTGGTCATTTAAGTGTCGCATAGTCGTAGTGCCATTTCTCTTACTATGACATGCATATGGAGTATTACAATAGTTGCATGTAGCATAATCTTCACCCTCTTCCATATCTGGAATCCTAGTGAAATGTTCCCAAACATCACTAACTTTCCTCATAGTCTTAGTTATAGTCTTTGCTTTCGATTTTCTTTTTGTGTGCAAAGGAGGTTTAAGATGTGGCATACCAGAACCATTACCAGCAGCAATTGGATCCTCTACGACCTCACTCGGGACGACCTCACTTGGGTTCTCACTAGGGATTGGCACATGACCAACATCCTCTACCTGTAATAAAAGAAAAATAACAACCTCAGTTTAAATCAAAACTATCACAAAGTCATAACATGAACTGCTATTGCATCTTATTTTATCTTCAACTAAAATCATTCATATATTCAAAGTAAACTCAGATTTTACATTTTTTTTAATCCAAAACACAAAATCAGCATCTTAACTAACCCGTAGACTATAACCATTCTCCTCAAAAATTACATGCACATTCATCTACTTTAATCTGAATAAAGATATACAACCAAATCAAAACTATTTGTACAGAGAATTACCATTATTGACCAACTTTAGAGAACAGAGATATTGGTGAGTGGGGAAGAACTGAGAGTAGGCTTGCGACAACCTAGAACAAGGACAATCAAGCAAACAGATCAGTAGGTAAGGCTTCCTACAACCAACTATCATAATGAACAAGAACAAACGAGAATGTGGAAAGTACCATAATATGATTAAACCACTTAAGAATAATAATCTCGTACGATTAGAGATTCTAGGGTTTCTAACAATTTGAGTTGAAAGGAGTCCGTGCTTTAAAGGCTTTAACAGTTGAGAGAGGAGAGGGTGAAGGGAGAATGATCGAGTGATGCGAGCATGCCTACATCCAAGCTACAAGTGCAAGAAGACTCACGTCAAATACAAGTGCCAGTTGGACCAATGACGCATGCAAGAGCAAGGAGGCTTCAAGCTAAACTTAGTTGCCTAATTTGGGAAGCTCATGAATGTGCCAACAAGTCCAAGGATGTGCATGAGGTCCATGCAAAGCCCATGCATGTAATAAAAGCTATTTTGGAAGATTCGCCACCTTTGCCAACTTAGGAAGCATGCAACATCTATTTCTCCTGCCGAGATCACATCATCGAGGGAGAGTGGTGGGCGGTGGCTGGTGAAGGGTGGAGGAATGGGGAAGGGTGGTGGCTGGGTAAGAGAAAAAATCTGGAGGAGGGTGAGTTGAGCAGCTGGGTTTTGAGTGGGTTAGGTTTGAGTGTGGGTTAGTTATTGCTTTTATACTTGGATAAAATGAAGTCGGGTTGGCGAGCTCTCGATGTCCAAACCTTCACACCAAATTGAACCCGATCGGTCGGGTTACACTGGCCGTGAACCCACAAACCTAATTTCTGGGTTGGATTGAGTGATGATCACCTTTTGGACTGGTCGGGGTTTTGGTGATATGGGTGTTTATCAGGTTTGCACTCAGCCCTATCCCCATGGTCTGCCTAGACTAATCACAAGCGAACTCATTTGCTATGGGCTCATAAGAGGCGTGCCCTTGTGTGTTAGCAGAGATACATTGTCCCTGCGTATCTTGCTAACGCCTACGTTGGTATGGCATAACGTGATTGGTTCACTTATTTTTTAATTTTTTTGAAAAACAAACTTAATTTTTGAACTCTTTGTATCATTTTGTACCATTTCATTTGAATAATTATTTTTATATATTGTTAATAATTTGATAAAATTATTTGTGTTCAATAATCTAATTAATATGCTTCAAAAATTTTAAAGAATCATGTGGTAAAAAATCATTTTAAAATTCTATAAATTTAGGTCATTCTCATTTATTTATTTTCACAAATTCATAAATTTTTCTTTTATTTTTAATAATCCTCTCATCTTTCTATAATTCTCTTTATTATATATTTCTAGATATGAATCCTATTTCCTAAAGTTCTGAATCTAATTGTGATTTTAGTTCTAATAATTTTATGGTCAACTTTATATATTAATGCCAAGCCGAAACAAAAGCTGATTTTTGGGTTTATGAGATCATTTAAAAAAGTACGCAATCATGTTATATATGAGCATTATACTACACATTGAATGCGTACTATCAATAGAGAGTGGGGAGTTAATGATGAGCATTTGGTGAAAGACTATTTTGTCAACTCACGAGTATATAATGATGATATGTTCTAACATAGGTTTCGCGCGAAGATATTTGTTCCTTCAAATAGTAAAGGCGATGTGTGCTGCTGATCCATATTTTCAACAAAATAAAAATGCGGCTAGTAAACTTGGGTTGTCAACATTGCAAAAATGTATTGCTACAATGATGATTCATGCCTTTAAATTAGCAGCTAATGTTGTTGACGAATATTTGAGAATTGGTACGAAGTATCTTAGAAAGTCAAATTCGAATAAGACTACTTAATATAGGAGAACAACGTGAATTTTCACGTATGATAGGCAATATGAATTGCATGTACTTAGAATGAAAGAATTGTCCATGCTCATGGGTTGGATAATATACTAGAAGAAGTAAGAAAGCAACAATCATATTGGAAGCGATTGCTTCATATGAATTATGTATGTGACACGTCTTTTTTGGAACATCAGGTATGTGCAATAATATTGATTTATTACAAAAATCTCATGTTTTCACTAATGTATTGAAAGAATGAACACATAAAATAAATTACACCATTAATGACACACTTAGAGAGTTGACATATTATCTAAACCATTGGATATATCCATAATAAATTATCAATGTTAATTCATTTATATGTTCAACAACTTTGAAGCTTAAGATTCGCTAAATTCCGTAACAACAGATTCGGCACAAGCAACAACATCGCCTGCTATGCATATTCTAATGAACTTATCACATTTCTAGCAAACTTATGAAGACTGATACATAATTCGCAATAAAAAAGTTCATATCGTTCTAAGAAAAAACTTGATTTAGCATATTATACAAAAATTTAGTAATTTTAGTTAATTATGTAATTTATAATTAATTATAAAAAAATTAATTTTGTAGTTAATTATGTAATTATCAACTCCATGTATTTATAATTAAAATTATTGATAACTAATTTTGTCTTTTATAAATTTTATATTTTTATTAGTTAGAAATTAATTTTTTTATATTTTTCAATTTATTCAAAATTATATTAAAATTTAACACAATTATTTATATTAAAAGATAACGACACTGTAATATGGACACTATTACGAGAAAAAAAAACTGAATAAAAGGAAACGAACTTACGTTTATTACTGCAACGGAGTAAGCCCCATCTGTTATGGGTGGTTTAAGTTTTTGCCTGACACGTGCCTTCTCGGTACGCTGAGTTTCGAGCTCTGGCTGCCATGGCATCGTTCCGGCACACATTTCATGGTTCATTTTCTCCATGCTCTTTCCTTGTTATCGGTGCATTGCTCTGTCACGAACCAATATGTCTTCTGGTCTTATTTTTGAAAAAAAAAAGATTTGTGTGGCATGTTGCGAGTTTTCCTAATAAAAACATAATCAAATTGTTTATAATTAAATTTTATCGCTCCTTGAATGTTCTAATGACTTATTTGTTTTTGCGTTTTTCCAAATATTATGGTAGAGTAATATTTCTTAACTTACGAGTGAGAAAACAAATTCGAATAATTAATTTAGCTTTACTATATATATTTAATTTCATAATACGAAACCAATGTACATGGGCGGGGTTTTTTACGTGAACATCATTAGTTTTTTCATCACTTAATATCCATACACTTAGATCTAAAGTGGAATCATGTAAAATTTCAGAAAATAAAAAAAAAATATGTATAAATTAGACACTGTTACATCAACATGAATAATGCTTGACATGGTTGGATTTGTCTGCACGAAAGATATAAATTCTGAAACAATAAAAGACACGTCCCAATTAATTAAACATGGAAGAGACAAGCCTCGCGATAAGCTGATGAAACATGACATAAAAATAATACATATATTCCTCTTTTCCATATGGGGATTTCGGAGTCCTCATGAAATGTCATCTTTTTGTATTCGCGCATATATTGCTTCCCCGTGATGCCATTATTCGCGTTAATAAAACAAATATATTTCCGACGGTGGTCGTTCCCTTGGTAACACAAAACACCATAAAATAAGCGGAGGTCTGCCATTGTTTATTACAAAAAAGATATGTGGTATACAGGGATAGTAGAAAATACAGGGTGAATTGGACCCTGTAAGATATATTAATTTAGACTGAGTTCAGAGCACTATGCATATGTGTTAATTTTATAAGTGTGATATAAATTAAAGGAAAAAGTACACATAAGTACTCTGCGATTTACATGTTTCTAAAAAAAGTTAATGTTTTTTTTTACAAATTTAGTACTTGTGATTGCATTTATGGGACAATTTTGGTCCATGGCAACTTTTAAGGTTGCCCGACCATGTAACAATGTCACGTGAACACTACTTAAGTACCACGTGGTCCGCCCCTCCTATTCTTTTTTTTTCTTCCTCCTTCTTCCTCTTCCCTCCTCCTCTTTTTCTTCCTTCTTCTCTTTCCTCCTCCTCCTCCCTCCTCTTTTTTCTCTTCTGCCCTTCTCCTCCCTCTCCTCTTCCACCGTTCACCTCCTTCGCTAAGAGGAGGAGAAGGGAGAAGGAGAGGGGAAGAGGAGGGCGGAGAAAGAGAAGGAGGGAGGAGGAGAGGGGAGGAAGAGGGCGGAGGAGGAGGAGAGAGGAAGAGAGGGGAGGATGAGGGCGGAGGAAGAGGAGGAGGAGGGGAGGAGGAGGGCGGAAGATGGAGAGAAGGGAGGAGGAGGAAGAAGAAGGAGAAGGAGAAGGGAGGAGGAGAAGGGAGGAGGAGAGGGGAGGAGGAGGGCGGAGGAGAAAGAGAAGGGTAGAGAAGGAAGAAGGTGGAAGAAAACGGCAGAGGATGAGGAGAAGAGAGAAGGAGGCACAGACCACATGGCGCTTATGTGGCACTCACGTGGCGTGGTTGGGCAGTTTTGAAAACTGCCCGAGACCAAAATTATCTTGGAAATACAATTACAAGTACTAAATTTGTAAAAAAACGTATATGACTTTTTTTGGAAACAGTTAAATTACATGGTAGTTATGTATATTTTTTTTAAATTAAATTGTGAATCTTATAAGGATCGAAAGTTTTCTATGATGGAAGTAGGTTATGAGTTGAAGTTTTGACATATGTTACGAGTAAAAAATATGTCATTTCCTATTAGGTTATCAACCTCGTGCCATTAACCAATCTCGTCAGTATAATTTATTATGATCATAAAAGGTGAAGAAGGAATCAGATGGGATCATCCATATATATATATATATATATATATATATATATATATATATATTATATATATATATATATAACCACACAAATTTTTTTAAAAATATTCATAACCATAAGTTCCTTTTCCACTCACTAGGATAGCTAATTAATCTTTTGGGGAAATTAGGCTAAGGTCCCTCTACTTTGGGGATTCAACTGGTTCAGTCCCTCAATTTTGAAAACTACTCTTTGGATCCTACTATTCATAATAACCGAACTTTTTAGTCCCTAAAAGTCAACATAAATTTTTTTATGACCATTATACCCTTCAAACCAAAACCAAATTCAAATAAACTAAACCAACCCGAAGATCAAACCCAAACTTAAACCAAAACCAACCAACCCGGAGACCAAACCAAATCCCATTTATCCTCCTCCTTTTTTCATCTTCTTCCCAGGGACCCACCAACCGACTTTCTTCTCAAAAGCGGGTTCGGGGGCTGGCCCGGGACCGGGACCTGGTATTGCATGGCTAGGGAGACTCCGGGCGGTGGGGCCTGATAATTGGGAAGCGGCAAGAACTATGGGATAGGGTGGAAGGAAGGCGGTGCCCCGTGGAAGGCAGGGATCGGGGCGGATGGCTGCTGCATCGGATTAAGGTTTTGAATGGCAAGAGGAATTGGGGAATATTATTGAAGAGGAGGCGGCGCCGCAACGGGGTCCGGTCTGGCTAGGCTTGGGGTTGCAGTTGGGCCGGGACGGCAGAGGAGGGAGGAGCATCCGCCATCGGTCGGAGAGGGAAGGAATTTTGGATTTTATGCATTTGGGTTTGAGAAAGCTATTGTATGTAGTCTCATCCTCCTTGTTACTTTTCCTTATGTTATACTATGATGGGTCCCACACGACGGCGAGTTTGTTCTCTGGAATGAAGGTAGTAGCCTCGACGGCGATGTTTTGTACAGGCCTATGATTTGTACGGACGTCTTGTGCTCTTCCGGATTAACATGTTTGAGGTTCGCGTTAGTCCTCGTTCAGATTAAGTCCAACAACATAACGCTCTACTCTTCGTCGTGGTTGTTTTTTTTCTAAGTTCATTCCATGGGTGTTCATGGAGGTTCATGTGCTAAATATGACTTTGAGTTTCCCTGGATGTCCGTGGACTAGATTAAACGTTCCTTCAGTTTTCTAATTTTAATTAGAGATGATTGGTTCGATAACAGAGCTCAATTTTTATTGCTTCAGTTTAGATATTTGAGAGATGAAGTTGGTTGGTTCTGGCCCCTCGGTGTTCTTTAATGAAGTACAGTTTTTTTAATCTTTTGTATAAGAATATAATTGAAATGGAGAAGGAGGAGGAAGAAGAAGGGTTTGGGTTTTGGTTTGATTTGGTTTTGGTTTGATTTAGGTTTAGGTTTGATTTGGTTTTGGTTTGAAGGGTATAATAGTCATAAAAAAATTTACGTTGACTTTTAGGGACTAAAAAGTTTGGTTATTATGAATAGTAAGATCCAAAGTGTAGTTTTCAAAATTGAGGGACTGAACCAGTTGAATCCTCAAAGTATACCGAAGTGGGTGGAGTTCTGAAGCGATGCTGTCGTAGATCAACGAAGGAAAAACTGAGAGATTTTAGCATAATTTCCCCTAATCTTTTTTAAGGGGAGAGCTAATTGACCAGTTATTATAATTCCTAGCACGGATCGGGTGGAAAACAATGCTAAACGTAATAAATAACGTAAATATATGAACGCCCGGGAAAAAAGTGTATTAACTGTTCCAATAGCTTTTGGCCCTTTGAGCTAATCAATGGTTAATTTCTCAATTAAACGGCAACTTGTCTCGTCAGGGACCACTCTCGATCCACTAGATATGCAGGATTCAGGAACACCATCCAATATCGACAATCTATAAGAAATTATAACCTATGTGGCTTAACAGATAATATGGATGATCTTAAGTAATTTTTTGAGTTAAGACTTAAGAATGAAAATAACATTTACTCATAAAATGATTAATTCTGAATACGAGATTTTCGAATTATTGTATTCTGTACGCCAAATAAGATGATGTGTGATTGACCGATCTCATGTCCATAGGCCAGATTTGCGTTTGCGGTATTGGAGAACTGCGTATATTTGCATTAATTCTTTTGATGTAACGGCGACATTTGAATCGCATAATTAAAGAGTGACGTGTCATAAAGATACTTTTAATTTGGATACCATGCACAATATGAAAGAAACCAAATTTTGTAAAGAATGACCGAACAACATGAGGGCCAAACCCAAGGTTGCTTTTTCCGCAGTCACAATACATTTGTGTCGATCCATAATCATTGTATGCAAGTTGGTAAACGATATATCTTTTCCAAAAATATTATAATATCGAATTAGTTTCTTGATTATCTAATCCAGCTTGTTTAAGCTAAACAAAATTATAGTTAGTAGTACAATCGTTTTAGCGAGTTTATAATGTTGTTACATATATTTTTTAAACTCAAACTCAAAACCTAACTATTTGAGCATTATTTTTGACATGTTCATTAGATTTCAACAACTTTAAAAAAGTAACCTAATTTAAGCAGTCCTTATGTTACTAATTAATATTAAATTATCTCGTCACATGATAGGCCTTCCTAATACTATAGTCTCCATTAGTGCATTTCACTAGACACCTTTATTATTATAACAAGAATTTAACGGAAAAAGGGATAGTCTAGTATGGCCTAAGTTTCTCGTCCAAAGGAAAACGATGATAAAAAGAGAGGGTAAAGCATATGCATGAAAATGACAATAAGGTAGCTGGAGATGGAAAATGTTGGACAAATAAGATAAAGTAAGATATAGTTGGATGACTAAAAAAGTTAAGGTTACATTTTTGGTAGAAAAAGTTACGGTACATTGGATTGACAATTATATAGATTTCATGGTAACAAGTGTACTAAATATGACGTAATTTTTTCCGGTGACCTAACATAATCTGAAACACTTTTACTGTTGAAACACAATACTTATCTGTCGTTGGATATGTCCAAACCAATTTAAATGATATTGTAGTATAATATACGTTCCTCTCGTGGGATTGATGGCATCTCTTCTAGGATTTTTGGCCACGAAAATTCACCATGGGACCATTTTGATTGGACACGCTCCCATTAGTTTATCGTGCTTATAATCCTCTTGTAATCCCGCACAAGGAAGAGATAGGCTCGCCATTGTAACTGTTTGGAATTCTCAAACTATTACGACGGACCGTGAATATGTATTGAATTCGAGACGTGAGCAAAACTCAGATTATAAAAGAATATAATGTTGGTCGTGGGGATCGCTATGCTTGATTGAGATCGAGTTACATTCGAGGCAAGTATTGGACATTTTCTCCGTAAGACGAAATTGTCCCGTATATTTCAGTGCGTACGCGCTACGATAATCGTCTCCAAGATACAACGATTGTTCGGACATTTCCAAGAATGTTGCACACGTATCTCAAAATTTTCGGGGCGAACCTTTATATACCCAGAATTTTTGGACGGACTTTTTTAATGAGTGAAGAACGGGAGAAGAGAAGAAGGCAGACAATGCGAGAAGTGTGCAATTGATGTTGGTATGGATGCAAATGGCAGGGGCAGCCCTATTTATAGGTTGGCGATGGCAGGGGATCAACCACTCCAAAGGAACGCGTCCGTTGGTATTGGCTGTCTAAATGATCGTGTCTCTTCGGAGGCTTTTCTAGATAAGCCTTGCTGCTTGTCTGAGGGTCCTTCGTGTCCTTTTGAAAGTCAGCCTTATCTAGTCTGTCGCACCCTTTCAGAATATAGATGTTATCCGCTCAGCCTCGTGCCCCTTCACCAGTCTAGAGTGCTCCAAAATTCTGCAAAACTTTAGAGCTCCTCTAACTCCTCGGGACATGATGGCGTGTGAAGTACCAAGTGCACCTCAATGATCCCAAGAACCCATTCCCAGTCTTGTGCATGTCCTCGCAATTAGCAGCGAGTTAACCAACGGAGTGGTCAACTAACATAAGAGGTAAAGTTGGGATTTCCTTATAAACAAGGAAAAATCCTATGCATAAACCAATGTGGTACACCCCTTACACTTCATTTACTCTTTATTTTGGCTTTGGGCTTTTGGACCTCATGGGCTCATTCAAATTCTAACAATCCTCCACATGAATGATGAACAATGCATGTAGACTTTAATCGAAAGTTCCAACATATTATTATTGCATTGAGATAGGTAGCTTGCAACTTTGAACCTTCTCTAGTAATATTTTATCGAATTTACTCACTGCTCGGTGAACGTAATATCTTGAACTATCAGCTTTTAACATAAATCAAGATAATAATATTTACACAATAATAACCCTAGTATATTTAAGTTCTTACATTGTATCCATCTTGGCCATGAACTGTATCTTAGATTCATAAGTATTTTTCCATTTGAAGAGGCCTTCTTCACACTTACATAAGTGATCTCCTATCAGAAGTATCCTGTCATAACTTAGTTATCTCATTGAACCAAGTTTGCGAGATCTTCACTTATCATGGTTGAGTTATTATTATGGATGTTCTTTAATGTATGAATTTTAATCTCATTTCCTTTACAACATTATACATTTGATCTTTGTTGATTCCTTTCGTAAAAGGATCAGCTAAATTATCATTGAACTTTACGTAATTAAAAGTGATTACCCCACTAGAGATTAACTATCTCACAGTATTGTGTCTCTGACGGATATGTTGAGACTTTCCATTGTACATTATACTTTGTGCTCTCCTGATTGCATACATACTATCATAATGTATCAATATAGGAGACACCAGTTTGCTCCAACATGGAATATCCTCTAGGAAATTTCAGAGCCATTTAGCTTCTTTCTTAGCTTTGTCTAGTGCTATAAACTCTGACTCCATAGGAATCGAGCTATGTATGTTTGTGTAGAAGACTTCTAAGATACAGCTCCTCCTTCTATAGTGAATACGTATCCACTTGTAGATTTGGAGTCCTTAGTGTCTGATATCTAGTTTGTGTTATTGTATCCTTCTAATATAGCTGGATATTTAGCATAATATATACCATGGTTTACAGTATACTTTAAATATTGTAAAACCCTTTTCAGAGTTAGCCAATAATCATTCCATAGATTACTTGTGAATCTACTAAGCTTACTAACTGAGTATGCATGTGTAGTTTGTTAAATACATCAAGCTCCCGATAATTTGCATATATCTCAGTTGAAATACTGGATCTCCTAGATTCTTGGCTAAGTGTAGATTCAAGTTTACTAGAGTCTTGACCGAAAGTTGTCAAATGCTTCAAATTTCTTGAGCACGCTTTACACGTAATGAGATTGCGCTAAGATAATTTCATCAATTTTCTTAGAAATTTTTATCCTTAGTATGACGTCTATCAAACCCATATCTTTCATGTCACATGCTTAGGCTTAGGTACTTTGACCTTTGCTAGGCACCTTATACTTTAAGACCGTAGGAAGTTTTCTTCCTTTCCATAGCATGTATGAGATTTTGTCCCTTTTCTTGTGTGTCAGCTTATTTAGAATGTATGAGATTTTGTCCCTTTTCTTGTATGGCAGCTTATTTAGAATATGGTTAGTTAAGAGCATAGCTTCTCCTATATATTCTAGGGTAAGTCCAAGCTAATCAACACAGCGTTTATCATCTCCTTGAAAATTCAATTCTTGCATTCAATTACGCTATTCGATTGAAGTGAGTATAGAGCAGTCATCTAATGAATAATGCCATATTATTGACAGAGTTCCTCAAATGGAGCTATATATTCTCCCCATCGATCACTTTAGATTATTTTGATTTTTATGCTGAGTTGATTTTCAACCTCATTCTTATACCTCTTAAAGGCATCAAGAGCATTGTCTTTGCCTTTTAGGAGATATACGTAATACTATCTTGTATAGTCATTGATAAATGTCATGAAGTATTTCTTTCTACCTTTAGTTTGCATGTGTTTTATATTGCAAGTGTTCATATGAACTAACTCCAATGATGTAGTATTTCTTTCTACTGAATGAAAAGGTACTTTAGTCATTTTAGTCTCCATGCATACTTTACATTTATCGGATGTGTTGAACTCTAGATTTGGTAATAAATTTAAACTTACTAGCTTTCTTAGCGAGTTTAAATTTACGTGTCCTAATCTAGCATGCCATTCGGCCAAGTAAGTATAAGCTTTAATTTTATTTTCACCATCAAAGGTACAATATACAGTCATTATATTCATCTTAAATAACCTATTCTCGAGATAATGCTTGCCTATAAAGTGACCCACTTTGGTCAATACAAACTTATCAGCCTCAAATACAAGCTTAAGATCAACTTTGCTTAACAATGAACTAGAAACTAAGTTCTTGCAGATGTCTAGGATATACATCACATCCTTGAGGGCCAGCTCATTGCCTGAGGTTAGCTTTAGGGCCATCTTACCCAAACCAATGATCTTGGACATTACAGAGTTTTACATAAATAGCTTTTGGCCGGTGATCAGGATATAGCTCGAGAATATATCCTTGTTCGAGTAGATGTAGTAAGTAGCACCTGTGTCCATAAACCACTCTCTTGAATTGTCTACTAGATTGGTCTCAAACACCATGGCAGAAAGATTCATCTAGGACAATATCTTCAACTAGGTCGGCCTTTCCTGTAGTTATAGCAGTCTCCTTTGATCTTCTTGTTCTTTTTCTTTTTGGACTCTTGCTTCTCCTATTTATCTCCAAAATTCTTCCTCTTCTTGCCACCTTTTCCCTCGGTGAGGTGTATGGTAATCTCAGAGTTAACCTTACCTTGCTTGACTTTAAACTTTCAGTTGTCTTCCTTGATTTGTAGTCTCATAATTAGGTCTTCCAGGCTCATGTCCTTCCTCTTATGTTTGAGGTAGCTCTTGAAGTCCTTCCAGAGCACAGACAGCTTCTCAATAATTATAGCTACCTAGAAAGACTCACTAAGTTATATTCATTTGACTTGGATCTCGTAAAAGATCAGTTGCAACTCCTACACTTGGTCGATGACTTTCTTGGATTCCACAATCTTGAAGTCAAGGAATCGTCCGACGAGGAATTTCTTCATCTTAGTATCCTTAATTTTGTACTTCTTCTTGAATGAACTCCACAGCTTCTTAGCAGTCTTGGCTACTGCATAGACATTATAAAGTGTGTTATTTAGTCCATTCAAGTGCATTGATCTGTCTCGTTCTCCACGATCTTTGGTGCTTCCTTTTTTAGGAACCAAACCAAGTTGAGCATTGCCAGATAGAATATCATCTTCTACTGCCACCTCTTAAACTCGGTATCATTGAACTTTATTTGCCTTTTGGCATGGACAGTTCTTGGTACCATGGTTAGTGCTACGGTACTCATCGATGCCATTTTTGAGTACATAGAATCCCATCTTACGATTATTGGTCATCGGGATTGGTGTACTTAATTAGGATCAAATTACAGTCGAGGTAAGCGTTAGATACTTTCTCCATAAAATAAGATTGCCCTGTATATTTTAGTACGTATAGGCTATGACAATCAATCCCAAGATACAATGATTATTTGGGTATTTCCAAGAATGTTGCACACAAATCTCGAAACTTTCAAGCAAACCATTATATACACAGATTGAACAGACTTTTTTAACGAGTGAAGAACGAGGGGAGAGAAGAAGATAAATAATGTGAGAAGTATACAATTGCTTTTGGGATAGATGTAAATAGAGGGGGACATGCCTAGTTATAAGCTGGCAATGGCAGGGGATCGGTCACTCTAAAGGGATGCATCTATTGGTTTTGACTATCTGAATGTTGTGTCTCTTCGGAGGCCCTTCACGGTTGTATCTCCTCGCAATGTGGTGACATGCCAAGTACTAAGTACACCACAATGTACCTAAGAACTTGCACTTGGCCTCGAGCCCATGCTCGGGTGTGCGCTCGTGCTTTAGACGGTACTTTGTAGCTAGTAGCAAGTCAACCAAGGGAGTGACCAACTAAGTTAAAATGTAAGGTTAGAATTTCCTTATAACAAGGAAAAATCTCATGCACAAACCAATGTAGTATACCCCTTACACTTCATTTACTCTTTATTTTTGATTTGGACTTTTGGGTCTCATGGGGTCATTCAAATTCTAACATATAATTGTCTCTTCTATATTAAATACAAAATTACCCATAATCAAATTCTATTTTTTCCCATAAGGTTCATAATATATTGATCTCTTTTGAAACTAGAGTAAGTATGACTAGGATCACGGATCCAATTTTAATTGCAAGATCTCTCGTGGGGCATGAATTTTATTATGGATCTTATTTGAACTATACCCTACCCTTCTATTCATAACATATTAACCATAAGTTCTATATATATTGACTCTAATATATCTAAATTTTGTGGTACTTATTTTTATCATTTGACTTATATTGCATATTTTGATTTACTTCGAATGAATTTGTAACCCAGCAAAATGCCTAATTTATATTTTGATTTACCTTTAAAAAAATTAGTTGCACTTTTTTATTAGATGTTAATGTATAAAAGATTTTTTTGGATTATATACGCGACAGAGAATTTTTTTCCAAAAATAATTACCGTAAAATATTCAAAGATCAGACTTAAAAATATAGGTCCACCCGCTCTCATGGCTAGAAAGTCGAGCCAAACATTGGAAAAAGAAAACTATTTTAGTCCCATTTCGTTTCACATTCCTACTCTCTCAATTTATTTCCACACTTCGAAACACAGCCATTATAGTTAAAGAAAAGGTTCCAATTAAGACATTCGAGAGCAGTAAAATGACTTTCTTCCTTCATGTATTCTATGTGAGGATTTGAACCAACTAACAAGTTCAACTATGCAAATAAAATGACATTGGATTGACGATAAGTATGAATAATGTACATCAATAAGTAAGGAAGTCATCTAATCAAAATGCATTAATACAAGAACAAAATGATGGCACATCAATTTTTAGGATACTCATAGAATTTGCTAAGATACCTCATATGTGTCTCTCATGCTGCAGGCGCCAAATTTGTTACTTATCTTGACAACCAAAACCAAGACTTCAGCTCTGAAGCAAAGGACGTATATAGGAAAAATTAGGATGACTATCTAGATTTATTGCAACAAAACTACAGAGCAACCAGACGGTAAGATTGGCTCCTCTACTGGCCACCATCAAACTGTGAAGGATACATATATTGATGCAAAAATGACAAGCTGGTACATATTTGATCTTCCATGTCAAGACGATAACAGGTACTTGAAGATGCAAGATCGTTATTGTTTAACTAGTTTTGGCAATTATAATTGGTGATCATCATCCTAAAGAGAGACTTATAAGAATTACATGACACCGATATTGATGAATCAAACCTCAAAAGACTACTACCAAGCTAATCCATTGGCACCATCCGATCTTCAAGAGAGGATTCACAAAGACCCATAAATCAAATCTAACTGCTGTTATTGAAATCTTTCCTTTAAGAATAAACTCAGTTGCCCTATCCATAATGAACTTGAATGCCTCCGGTGCACAATTGCAACACAATGTCAATGGAGCTAATGTATAGTAGTTGACCTTGCAAGAAGAAGACAAACTAATCAGAACCATAAAGAAAGAGGTGGCGCCATAATAAAATGAGCCTAAATTTCCTAGTCAGTTGTTTATTCACCTTCTATCTTGAGGAATTATAAAATGATCCGATGTTAGCATCTATTGCAACAAAGATGTTGGTAAAGTTCAATAAGTATTAGGATAAGTTCGAATTCATTAACGGGTTATTATATATTGCTGTCATTTTGGATCCTAGATACAAGAGCACTTATGTTAGGCATTCACTTTTAGAAATATACGATGAAGCACATGCCAATGCATACGCTTATAAAGTAGATGCCATATTGTCTAAGTTATAGTTGCAATATAAAGAACGTTCTCATAAGTCTAGTTGTGTTGCCTCTACTAGCTCACAACAAGTCAACATGTCAATGGAAGATGAAGAAGTTGTCACTAATGATGATGATGATATGGAAGATTTAAGCTTCTGAAATGCATGGGAGAAGCAAATTTTGGTGGATAAATCAAGTGAAATAATGTCATGTTTAGCCAAATACTTGCATGATCCAATAGAGGTAAATTCCGACAACTTTGACATCTTGAGTTGGTGGAAGGTTAATGCTATCAAGTATCCGATTGTGGTTGATATTGCACGAGACGTGCTAACAATTCCAATATCAACTGTTGCTTCGGAATCTACTTTTATAATGGGTGGACGCATTTTGGACCCTTAACAAAGTTCATTAAAGCCTAGAACTATACAAGCTTTAGTGTGTGCTCAAAATTGGTTACGGACTGTTAGAGAATTGGTTTATAACCAAAGAAGAGATGGTCAAATACAAATGAGTGTATTATGAGATCACACTAAATGGTTTTGGGTGTTTGTGAGATCGTTGCAAAACTCGTCGACTAAGTTTCGTAGCAATATAAAACACTTGCGAAAAACTAATTCTTGGTGTGAATGAAAATTAGCTTAAAGGTGGTATGGTTATAGGTTGTAGGATTTGGATTTTTGAGAATTGTTCCAAGTTCAAGGTCTTATCTTTTGGAGCTGGGCCGAACTTGTTGAAGCGATTCTCAATCCACAATCCGTTAGGCTTCCTCCGGCATAAGCCCATGCTATGGAACCTTCTTCTCCTTAATGGCATTAGAATTTAATTTCTGGCCAAATTAATGAGAATAACAACTAAGTTAATATGGGAGTTTATGGCCTTGTAACCACCGTTACTCACCTTGTTAATGGTCATAATGATGGAGTTGAATGTTGGAGGCCTAGGCTCCATATAAAAGGAGCTCTCCCCCTTATTCTAAGCAACACCATTAGCTCACACTCTTCCTTGAGCTCTCCACCTCTCCCTCTCTAGATCATATCATATTCATTGGTGTCAGAGTTCTACACCACCAAAGGTTCGAAAGGAGTGCAATAGTGCTTCATATTGTACTCGTGATTAGGCGTTGTACCTTGGGAACTCTCTTACCTATGGAGGCCTAAAGCTATAAGGCGGGTAATAAGAGTTTAAGGACACAGGGTTAAACCGTGGCCTCGTCCAGGATTAAATCCAAAGTTTGTGATATCAAAGAGGATTATCAAGGAAGAACATAAACACGAGGAGGTGACACTTTTACGATTATGCAAACCGTGTCGTAAGAAAACTTTTCCTCAACTTTTATATATATTATTTTTATATATATGCATGTCAATACTATAATTTACTAATATAAGTTGCAACAATTTTAAAATCTTATTAGATATTAGTAAATTGTGGATGCGTTTTTTTTTCTTGTCGAGGGTATTCTGTTTAACTATGCACTATTGTTTCCACGTAATATGGTGTGCATTATAATATCACTACGTACGGTTTTCAATACTTGAGGATGTTGTCTTGGCAGTAGATACGGTTACAATTGTTTGTGTTATGGTTTGGTCGTTTCAGTCGTGCAATTGATTTTGTTTGCGAGTTTTTCATTCCGATGTTAGACTATTTATTCTAGACTATTTTAATCTGCTATATTATTTTTAACGGGCTACAGCTTTGAAATTTGGTTTGATGATTTCCCATTTAATCTAGAAAACTGGTTGGACTATTTTACTGTTTCAATCGTGCGTCATTTTAAGACAACATTTAAATTACAGATTATATAATCAAATCTACCGTTTCGTTTTATATTCTTGAAGCTGTGGTTTTCTGAGTTCTAGTATATGTCAATTGTGTTCTAATTTATTTTTGTCATGACTTTACTGTTGAACATGGGTATAAATACGTGTTATTGGTGAGGTTATTATGTATATAATCTTAATTGGTCAGTTTTTCAGTTATAACTATACTCCTGCATTTTTATCATCGAATTAATTATTCTTTAGTGCCATCGTTGAGAAATAATAAACGCAGTCTTATTATTTTCCTTGTTGATCGGAAATTGATTAAAGTGTTCAAACTTTGGATGCTTATCAAAGGTGTGGTAACGACGATGGCTGAAATCAACAAAATTGTATTTAATGGTTTCGCTTGGAATGCAGTACTTCCACAGGTTATGTGGTAGGGCAATCTTTTTGGTCATTGTTGCGCTGCTATGATAATAGAATATTAATTATTATTTCCATAGCGCCACTTTACTCTCCTGCTACCAAAAGGAATTTCAATACTATTCCGAAGTTTGGTGCAAGTGCATTTGAACGTCTTATCTGATAAGGTATTTAATTTATTTGAGTTGTGGCTAAATTATTTATTGTGATCCATTGCCTGATTGTGCGGAAGGTTATTGCTTGTTATTGGGCTCAAACTTATTGCGTACTGAATTTATTGGTGACGTTAATATTTATGATGAAATGAATTGGGAAAGTAAATGATTACATAGTTTTTAATGTGTAATGCCTATTAGTGGAGTTTTTATTGCTCGTTATCCAAGAAGCTCAGTCATATATTATTTAATATTGCTAATGTTACATGCTGCCAAGTTAATGTCAAGGTCATTTAAACTCTGGTGCATAGTCATATAGATATTGGCTATTATTGCATGCGATCTTGGAATTGGAACCACAATAAGCATGGTGATTTTTGGAGTTTGACATGTATATAGCTTATTAACCCATCAAATATTTGAGCATTTTTTTCAGCCATTTATGTGAATACTTGTGCTCTTATGAGATTTGCGGCTTAAGTTTTAATACTTAATTTTGGTGGGATGTAATTTTTGGTTGTAAATTACATGTTGGGTTTGGTAGTTTCATGTCGTGTGATGTTTAAATCAATTATTATATTTGAAAAATTAATTGTGGAAATGAACACTAATAATAACGTGAACGTAGAGGTTCTGATTGTGAGGGCTAGTAGCACTGAGGTCGTGATGTCGGATATGATAAACTCATTATTGAATTCTCAATTTGAGAATTCGGAGAAATTCAAGGATAGTAAAATCAAAAAGTGACAATATGTGATAATGTTGTTCTTGATTATCTTGAACTTAATCTGATATCTTAAAGAGAATAATTCTGAAGAGGATGTTAGAAATTTTTATAAAACTCTTATCCATAATTTCTTCTAAGTGGCAAAGGTGATTAGAAAAATTGTTGCCATATTGGAAGGACCTCAAGGTGTACCTCAAATAAAAAGGAAAGTAGTGAGTCTCGAATACTTTTTGAGAAGGTTGCGTATCGAGTAAGATAACTAAAAAGGTTAATAAGAAACTAAAGGGCATGGTTGTCAAGACTATTGAGGCTGAGTTTGGTGGAAGCTTCCATGAGAATACAAGTGTGGGACTTGATTGATGATTGTATAAAATATTGTTATGTCTACTTGATGAGAAGTAAAGACAAAGCAATAATTTTATTCCTTCACAATAAGAATAAGTCAAAAACCAACTTGTGAGAAAGATCAAAATCTTAAAAAATATGGGGGAGAGCATTGCTTTTGACCAACTAAGATGTTGAGTAAAATACCTTATGAAGTGTGGTAAGGTCAAGAACCTAGCTACACATTCTTAAAGGTTTATGAATATCTTAGAAAGGTTTTGAATCTTCTTTCTAAAAGAATTAGGATAAGACCTAAGACAGTGGATTGTGTGTTATCAGGATTATTGAGAACAAATTTACTATCTTTAGACTACATAAAGTCAAAAGTAAAAGATCACGAATCCATTAACTAAGGGTCTACGAAAGACCTAGTTGAGGTATCATTGAGGGGAATGAGATTAAAGCCCACGAAATGACCTAAATCTATGATGGCAACCCAACTTGGATCGTAAACCTTGATCTGCAAGTTCAATGGGACAACCGAATTATGAGGCTAGGGTCAAACAAAGTACTCGAGAAATTGAGTTTCCTACCTATTCCTATGATGAAAGAGTGATAGACCTGTCCATGGGAAGGTTAAGCTTTAAGCTTTTAATGATCCTTATACTTCGAGTATATATATAAGTGGGGTATGGCAGGATACTCCTTATAAGAGATCACCTATATCGAATGTGAAGGGGCCACTTCTATGAGATATGTTAAGGGCTAAATCTCTAGAGCATTCGATGAAAATTTCCAAGGCAGTCCAGGGTCAAAATAGACACAACCGAAAGAACTGAGTAGTGGTTTGAGAAGGAGTTGTGTGGGTACCTTTGTCTTAGTATACACAAAATGTTGAATAGTTCAAGGCATCACATCTACTAGTTGACAAGTATATCCAAAGGTATTTCACTAAGGAAGGTTCAAGGCTTTCAACCACCTTTCTTGATGCAGCAAATTCTTGTAGAACTCCAAGTTGCATGTAGCATTGGTAGGCTCATATCATATAAGCCATTTTGCATTCATGTGTGGGATTGTTGGAGAATTGGTTTATAATCAAGGAAGAGATGGTCAAATACAAATGAGTGTATTATGAGATCACACCAAATAGTTTTGGGTATTTGTGAGATCGTTGCAAAACTCGTTGACTAAGTTTCGTAACGATATAAAATACTTGTGACAAACCAATTCTTGGTGTGAATAAAAATTGGCTTAAAGGTGGTATGGTTATAGGTTGTAGGATTTGGATTTCTGAGAATTGTTCCAAGTTCAAGGTCTTATCTTTTAGAGCTGGGCTGGTGTCACGACCCAAATCCGGATCGCTGACATGGCGCTGGGTCACGCTCACCTAAACCAATGAGCCGCAACCCAACCAGCCTCATACGAACAAAGGAATCGAATTATAGAAGCGTTAACATAACATATACAAATGCGAAAGCATAATTTCATATTATACATATATATCACAAATATTATTACATAATTCCAAATACAAACATAAGGTCCCACAACGTGTACAACGGAGCGACTCTACTAGATCACAAAAGAGAAATATCATCCGAAGACTTTAAAACCCAGAAGAAGACAATGGGTTCGCACGATCTATCAAACAAATTCTTCGAACGTCAAGGCAATTCTCTAACTTCAGTCACCTGTGGAGGAGGGGGTAAGTACTTGGAAGTACTTAGTAGAGGATATTAAAACTAACCT
>SOPF01028206.1:0-45984 GCA_012979155.1 Hypericum perforatum
AACAACGACTTATGTGCCGGTGGTGAATCATCTTGGTGGCAATTGAGGCATACATTTGCTTAGATCATTGTTGCTGCTTTTTATGGAATAGTTTTATGAATAAGAGCAATTTCATAAAAAGATGTTTGTAAGTTTATTCACGTTGGTTTAATTTCATATGCATGGTCACTCAAATTTCAAGTAAATAAATAAGGTGTGATTTCGTCTAATTCAATATGTTTGTAATTCTATACAATTAGAAAATTCATATTATTTTGAAATGCAGAAAACGTGAAATCGAGTTAGATTTTGATTCTTTTGGAGATAAGTCTTTGAAAACTTCTTAATTTTTTGGAAAAAAAGTGTGGAATATTGCAAGATATTTTGGAATTGTGAAATCTATAATTTCTAGATTGTAACAGAAAGTTTCAATATCATGGTCACCCATACGTCTAGTGGATTACTATTGTTGCCAAATCTCGTATATAATATTTGATCTAATCACTTGTTAATTTTACAATAGGTAGTTTTGTAACGAATTACTAGTTGATTTAAAACACAAACCTGTTGACAAAGATTTTTTTTTTCAATCGTACACCTAATCGATATATGATCATCTAATCTATCTATTGATGTGTTGAAATCAATTTATACACTTATTCATGTCCAAAAGATTTTAAATAGTTTTAAAAATGAACGGGTGAGTGACTTGGAATTTTTCCCTCCTCCGAAATTAATTAGTCCGATTAATTAGACCATCAATCTTTCTGAATCTTCATCTAAAAATGTTACTTTGGAATTTAGTAGATGCCACAACTATTACCAAGTAGACTCACATTTTTTTAGGTTAGTTTTAGTTTTTCTTTTATATTACTTAATTTTTCTTTTCTTCTTTCTCCATCTTTTATTTTCCTTCTTTTCCACTTACATCTCTCTCTTTTTTCACGACTCCTTCTTACCAAGATTTTGAGCAATTAATAATGTGAGCGAATTAATGCCCAAACTTGATATACTTTGATTCAAAGTCAGATTCCCGGTCATAACATTTTAAAACTATGAGATTTACATAAAAGTGTATCACATTTGGTACACAACTTTGGGTCTTAAAGCATTACCTAAAATATGCAAAATCAGATTTCCAACTTGTCCAATCAAAGACAATCCGGATTTTTTTAAATTATTTAGTGTCGCTATTCATCAAGAATTTCCAAAATAGTACCCAAAAAATTAAAATTACGAGTTTGATATCCACAACATTACGGCCGACAGAAAGACGATTTTTTAACTTGTCTATACCAGAAGCCGAGTTTTTTCCCGTCTACTAAGATATAGAAAAAAAACTAGTCTCATGGCCAACCGACGATTTTGTTTCCCGTCTCTTGGTCTACTCAACTTTAAATCATGTATTTCTACCCAAAATCAAACAAAATTTGACGGCGCACAAATATTTGGTATTGGTCAATTTCAATGGTTTCGACCAAAATGTAGTGCGTGTTTGTGCTTGGTCGATCAGTAATTTTGGCTGCCTACAATCGGTAATAATTACCGACATACCAACCCTTGGGCCAAATCGATAACAACCCCCCCCCTCCCACACACACAAAAGCCCCACCCCCATCCCCCCCTCCCCCAACCCACCCCACCCCACCCCACGGAATCGGTACCCCTCCAATAATCCCCGGTAATTTTGGCTCCCTACAATTGGTAATAATTACCGACATACCAACCCCTAGGCCAAATTGATAACACACAACCCCTCCCCTCCCCAACCCACCCCACGGAATAGGTACCCCTCCAGTAATCCCCTAACCTGGCAACGCAATCCGTAACAACCCTCTCCCCGATAATCTATCCCCCAAACCCAGACTTGTTTTTCCCGTATTTTGGATTCGAAATTTTTTTTCGTCATTTGGTAGTGATAGATATTTTTCCCGTCCTTCGGTCCAATCGTCGGGAAAAATTTTAGGAGAGTCTAACCATTTTGTTAAAACAATTTTTTGATAATTTTATACGATTAATTTCATACGGAATCAAATTTTTAAATTTTACATGTAATATTTTATCAATGTTAATTTTTTAAGTATTTGACGTAATGACGTCCAAATACATATAGTATAATATGACATCTTTTGTACTAAAAATATAACACAACTGCTGAAAATAATCATTTGGTCCATTGTAAAGCCCATTTTGTCTCCCTTTCATTTTATTAGGCTCGCACTTCGTCCCTTGAAAAATACATGAGGCACATATTTGAAGTTCAGATTGACAAAATGTATCTTGCTACAAACTTATTTTTTCCTGGAAACTAGCACCAATAAATTTTGTTCGATTAGGACAATGCCCCAATATGTTCTCCAGAACTCTGGTTGAACTAGAAAATCTCTCCGCATAAATTTCTCCATGATGTTTCCCAATAGGACTCTAATCCCGCTTTCCTTGCTAACACCCAACCAAAATAAACTAGTTTATTATTATCGAATTACGAGAATGCATTTAATTGGATATACAGATCAAACCTTCTCAATGTATATTTTCATCAATTCCGTGTCGTGAAACATATTACTTATAACGTATTACTGTATTAGAATCATGGGAGAACTCTTATTTGTCCCGTTTCCTGCGATTATTATATCTGTGTCGGACTCATCCTTAGATCGTCTATATATACCGCACACTGGATCCCCATCAGGAAACATTCGACAAAAAAAAAGAACCCTATATTGATCCTAAAGATCATCAGAACTCATCACAACAATGCAGCAACAACAGTTTCTTCCCGTGGGGTGCAAGTTCCAACCAGAGGACATTGAGCTGCTTGCCCATTACTTGAGCAACAGAGTAGCCAACGGACCTTCCTCCAATCCTCCCTTTATCTATGAATGCGACCTCTATGGCGCAGAGAAACCCTGGGATGTCTGGACCAGGTTCCGCCCTAGGTACGAGCAGCTGTTCCCTCTAGGCACCATCGGTGGTGACTCTGACCTTTACTTCTTCACCAAGTTAAAGAAGAAAGGTCCTGAGCACAAGAGATTCGAGCGCCACGTCGGTAGCGGTGGAGGTACTTGGCTTGGCAAATGCACCGCGAGGAAGATAGTGGCCCTCGATGGGCGGAGAGTTATTGGTTTCATGAAGATGTTTAGTTATAAGTACGATAAAAACGTGAATCATGGAGATTGGATAATGCATGAGTACAGCCTCTGCGAAGACAATTCCGAAAATGTTGTCCTCTGTCGTTTGAGGAAGAAGTTTGATGCTGTCATCAAGGACACGAGATCAACCCGTTCTATCAATCAACCCAGCAAGAGAGTTGCGGATAGTAATGAAGTTGGTGGTCGAGTTCATCACAATAGTGACACGGATTGGATTAAGGAGATTGTATCCGAACTAATGAACGAGATAGATATTTCAAATCTAATTCCACCAACAACGACTCATGTGCCGGTGGTTAATCATCTTGGTGGCAATTGAGGCATACATTTGCTTAGATCATTGTTGCTGCTTTTTATGGAATAGTTTTATGAATAAGAGCAATTTCATAAAAAGATGTTTGTAAGTTTATTCATGTTGATTTAATTTCATATGTATGGTCACTCAAATTTCAAGTAAAGAAATAAGGTGTGATTGCGTCTAATTCAATATGTTTGTAATTCAATACAATGAGTAAATTTCTATATTTTAGAAATGCAGAAAACGTGAAATCGAGTTAGATTTTGATTCTTTTGGAGATAAGTCTTTGAAAACTTCTTAATTTTTCGGAAAAAAAGTGTGGAATATTGCAAGATATTTTGGAATTGTGAAATCTATAATTTCTAAATTGTAACATAAAGTTTCAAAATCATGGTCACCCATATGTCTAGTGGATTACTGTTGTTGCCAAATCTCGTATATACTATTTGATTTAATCACTTGTTAATTTTACAATAGGTAGTTTTGGGGAGTAGATACCATGGGGACTTTCTCCTTTTCCCTATTTAGGGACAAAGATAATTTAGACAAATTACTAATTTATTAATTAGGTTGATTCTCTCTCCATTAAATACATATTTTAATGCAAAACCCTAATAGTAACCGTCATTAGTCGTAATACAAATTAATTTTCTCTGGTTTGGATAGCCGATTCACTGGTTTGAATTGCTGGTTCACTGGTTTAGATTGATGGTTCACTGTTTTGAATTGGTAGTTCATTGGTTTAAATTGTAGGTTCACTAATTTGAATTGCTGGTTTACTGATTTGATTTGCTGGTTCACTGATCGTGAGAAGATGAGAGGGGAGGAATGCGGAGGGATTTTGCTGATTTTATTTCTTTTCAAGTTTGGATTGTTGATTCACTGGTTTTAATTGCTAGTTCACTGGTTTGGATTGCTAGTTCACTGGTTTGAATTGTTGGTTCACTGGTTTGGATTGTTGGTTCACTAATTTGAATTGGTGGTTCATTGGTTTAGATTGTCAGTTCATTGGTTCGAATCGCTGGTTCACTGGTTTGTTTCATTAGTTCACTAGTACATTAGTGGTTTACTGGTTTGTTTTACTGGTTCACTGGTTTATTTTTAATACTTTACTAGTTCGTTTTGCTGCTTCACTGGTTTATTTTACTGGTTCAAAGTCCAAGGCGAGAGAAGGAAGGTGGACGGTTTTTTTTAAACATGGGTTTAGGAAGAGAGAGAAGGAGAATTAATTGATAATTCACCTAAAAAGAAGGAAGCATTAACTGTTGGGGTTTATTTTTTTTTTGGAAACTGTGTTTAGGAGGAGAGAGAAGGGGAATTAAATGCTTATTCGCCTAAAAATATGAAATCATTAATTAGTTGGTGTCAATTACTTTCGGACAAAAGTCAAAAATGTCATCGTCCTTTAATAACCATCAGATCAGAATCTTTACGATAAGATACTGATCTAGTGGCCCATATAGTAGTCCCTATTTAGCATAGTTTTAAAAATCGCTGTCCGACCGGTGGTTCGACCGGTTGGACCGCAAATCGCTCATTAAAGTGGTTCGTTTTTATGGTAAACCCGGAGTCTAGTTGAACCACTCATTTTCCGATCGGACCAGGTGGTTCGCCCAGAAATCCCGGTTAAACCGGGGCGGTTGGACCAAAAAAATTAAAAATTTTAAAATTTTATCTTTGATTCGAGACCACACATTTTTAAAAATATTTTATTTTTTGTATTTTATAAAAATTGATATGTTTATATATAATTATTAATTTATTACATAAATTATTTACATATATATCTATATATATTTTAAAAAATTACAAAAAATAGAAGGAAAAATATTCCGGTCGGACCAGTGGTTGGATCGGTCCGACCGGTCGACCTGGAAAACGGACAAAATCCAGGTCGTACTAAAATCCGGGTCTTAAAACTATGCTATTTAGGGACAACACTCCTTAAGTCCCCATGGTATCCAAATTCGGTAGTTTTGTAACCAATTACTAGTTGATTTAAGACACAAACATGTTGACAAATAATTTTTTTTTCAATCGTACACCTAATCGATATATGATCATCTAATCTATCGATTGATGTGTTTAGATCAATTTATACACTTATTCGTGTCCAAAAGATTTTAAATAGTTTTAAAAATGAACGGGTAAGTGACTTGGAATTTTCCCCTCCTCCGAATTAATTAGTCTGATTAATTAGACCATCAATCTTTCTGAATCTTCATCTAAAAATGTTACATTGGAATTATCGTAGAGGCCACAACTATTACCGAGTAGACTCACATTTTTAGGTTTGTTTTAGTTTTTCTTTTATTTTGCTTAATTTTTATTTTCTTCTTTCTCCTTCTTTTCCACCTACATCTCTCTCTTTTTTCACGACTCCTTCCTAGCAAGATTTTGAGCGATTAATAATGTGCCCGAATTAATGCCCAAACTTGATATACTTTGATTCAAAGTCAGATTGCCGATCAGACCCTTTTGATATTATGAGATTTACATAAAAGTGTATCACATTTTTGTACACGACTTTGGGTCTTAAAGCATTAGCTAAAATACGCAAAATCAGATTTCCAACTTGTACAATCAAAGACAATCCGGATTTTTTTTAATTATTTAGTGTCTCTATACATCAAGAATTACCTTTGACCAAAAAAAATTTATCAAGAATTACCAAAATAGTACCCAAAAAATAAAATTACGAGTTTGATATCCACAGCATTCCGGCTGACAGAAAGACGATTTTTTAACTTGTCTATACCAGAAGCCGAGTTTTTTCCCGTCTACTAAGATATAGAAAAAAAACTAGTCTCTTGGCCAAGCAACGGGTTTGTTTCCCGTCTCTTGGTCGACTCAAATTTAAATCATGTATTTCCACCCAAAATCAAACAAAATTTGACGGCGCACAAAAATTTGGTAGTTTTGGTCAATTTCAACGGTTTTGACCAAAATGTAGTGCGTGTTTGTGCTTGGTTGATGAGTAATTTTGGCACCATACAATCGGTAATAATTACCGACATACCAACCCCTGGGCCAAATCAATAACACCCCCCACACACACAACCCCCCCATCCCCCCCCCACCCCACAGAATCGGTACCCCTCCAATAATCCCCGATAATTTTGGCTCCCTACAATCGGTAATAATTACCGACATACCAACCCCTGGGCCAAATCGATAACACACACCCCCCCGAACCCACCCCATGGAATCGGTACCCCTCCAGTAATCCCCTGACCCGGCAACGCAATCGATAACAACCCTCCCTCCGATAATCTGTCCCCCAAACCCAGACGTGTTTTTTTCCCTCTTTTAGATTCGAATTTTTTTTTGTCACTTGGTAGTGACAGATAATTTTCCCGTATTTCGGTCCAATTGTCGGGAAAATTTTTAGGAGGTCTCACGTTGACGTGAAACTCGTAATTAAATTTTTCTGGATACTAAAACCGTAATGTTTTATAAACAATAGCACCAAAATAAAAAAAAATAATGCCAATCCAAAATCACAGGGTTCAAACTCCAAATCCAAAATTCCGAACAGTACAAGGCCATTAATGCTGATTCCTGAAAATATAAATAGCCAAAATAAAGCATTCTTAATATTTGCAGAGAAGCCCCCTTTCCTTCTTTCTCCCTGTCGGGTCGGGCTCCCTCCATCAACAACCGCACCAGTTCTTTGGTTTCTCCTCAAGCGCCGTCTATAGGTAAAACCCAACTCACATAACCCATGACCACAAGGAAAAAGATTTCCCCTTTTTCCTCGGAAAAAATAGATCTTTTTTTTTAACTTTGGTTGAAATTGTTTATAGAATTGCGATTTTCGAAATTGAAATAAAAAATTGCATCGCGCGTGATATGGGTCTCTGCAGAAAGTTATAATCTTGAGTGGGTTGCTTAGTTTTAGTGTGAATTTTGAAGGATTTGGGTGTGTTAATCCGTTACGATTGCAATCTGGTGGGAAATCATGAGAAGAGGGAATTGCTTCTGTTTAATTTGTGAAAAAAATTTGTGGGTTTTTCTTGGAAGAAGCTAAAATCTATGTTTGGTGCTCTTTGAGAGCTCTCTGTTGTTGGATGAATTAGTTTTCCGGGGTTTCGATCTTGTTGTTTATCTGAATTGCTTTGAAGCTTACCTCTCAAGCAGTGATCTGTTACAAGCAACGCGGGGTCGGAGTTTGTTTTTGTGGTGATGGACAAAGGTGCGCCGCCTAGTCTTTTCGTCAATGACGGGTCTTTCATGGAGAGGTTCAAACAGCTCCAGGGTGATAAGGAGAAGGGCCCAGTGAAAGATAAGGCTGTTCCGGAGAAGGAATCCAATCCGAAATCAGTTGTTCCGGGTAAACCTGTCTTTGGCCGAACATCGTTTCAGCTTAAGACAAACAGCAAGATAGGGACCCCCGCGTCTGCATCTGGCGGGAAACTTGCATTCAGTTTGAAGCAGAAGTCTAAGCTCGTGGCTCCTCCTGTTAAGTTGGGTGAAGATGACGAGGATGATGATGGCACAGATGTTGGAAATGCCTCTGAGAATGGGTCTTATGCAAAAAAACAGAAATTGGGTGTACCAGATGCCTCTGAGCATAAATCACAACAAGCAGGCGTTGGTAATAATTGTTTGCGTAAATTTCTTTATTCACGTTCACTTTTCTGTGTTTCCCACAAATACACTGTGAACCCTCGTGTTCAATGGTGCTTCTGCGAGTGTGGAAGGGGGGCTTTATGGGGTCCCAGATATATATCAAAATATTTTTTTCCTTTGAATATCTGGTCCAGTTTCAGCCGCTTCCTCATCTAAGGTGGTTGTATTGTTTTGGAAAAATATAGTAGAAATAGATCAGAGATGGTAAATTTTGGGGTTAATACTGTTACATCGCGTATTTAGGTACACCTGGCTCTATTTCTTATCCATTGTTTACTTAGTGATCCTTAATGTCTAATTTTTCCCATGGCTGAATAGTTTATGTATATTCCCGTTTTTGGTTTATTAATTAGCTCTCTGGTGCCTCGCTTTTATGAGGATATATTTCAATGATTTAATCGGTTAGAATTGGGTTTGCTTTTGGATTTCGCTTGGATGACTGACATGGACATCTCTTTTGATACGATGGACTGGCAAATGAAGTGAGCAAAACATTCTTGAATGTTTCTTGTCTCATGAATGCAGCTTATACCTTAAGTACCAACGAACATCGGTGGAAAGGGCTTTTCAATGAAAGATTTGGAATGTGTGGCACACCTGCTTGAAGAGTAATTTGCATTCTTCTTGCTCATGCTCTCGGTATTAATCTGTTTTATAAGTGATGTGCAGCCCCGCCTTCACCAAGTGATCCCACAGTAAAGAACGTTGCAGACAGACTAGCTAATTTTGTTGCTAAAAATGGACGGCAATTTGAAAATGTTACACGTCAGAGGAATCCTGGTGATACACCTTTTAAGTATGGCCCACAGTTCCCATAATTTGTCCTCAACTTTTGTTTCTTTATGAACTTGTACATTTTTTAATTTTATAAAAGCTTGCGTCCTTTGTACTGAATTTATTATTAATCTTGACAACTGCAGATTTTTGTTTGATAAGACGTGCTCAGATTATAAGTACTATGAGTATCAGCTTGCTGAAGAGGAAAAGGCTCTTTCACAGACCTCTGAATCTCAAATCTCTTTCAGTGGTTAGTATTTTGTCACCTCGAATGTACTCCTTGACTTTAGGGTGTTGAGCTTATAGAAATTTCCATATCCTTTACCGAAAACCTTAAGGGAGTGAGTAGGTAGATCCTCCCACCTTATAAACCAGCCCATCCCACTTGCAACTTTCGATGTGGTATAACTCCCCCCCCCCCCCCCCCGCCAAACGAAGCTCATCAGGCTGAAGTTTGCACGGTCCTAACTCTGCCTCTCTTGCTTTCGAACAGGGGTCGTGCGCGCAATTGAGTCTGATATTGTATAGGAATTTCCATAGAAATCTGAATACCTTAACTGATTCTAGTTCAATAAATCTATCCTCATATTAATGTTAGGGACTTGTGAATTTTTTGAATCTTTGATAGCTTATCTTTCATGCTGAAATTGTGTATATATGAACCGGCCATCTTCTTTGATGTATTTCTAGAATACTAGAAGTTCGGAATACTACGGTCATTGTTTGCATGCTTTATTCAAATTTCAAATATAAATCACATCTAAGATGTCTCATGTTAATAGGTACTGCAACCACTTCAGCTTCGAAATCTGCCGGAAATTCCCAGAGGTCTGGGCAGCCCCAACCAAATTACCAAATTCCTGCTTCTGCACTGTATGAAGTGGCAGATGAGACCGGCGCTGCAGCAACATCATCGGCAGGTAAATGATTTTCATTTTTGTTTTTATAAATAATTCCTTTCTGTAGGGAAATTGTTAAGAGTAATTTGAAGTGAGAAAGGGATGAACGATATAGTGATTGATTTAAGAGAGAAAATTTTGAGACAGCTTTTTCTAGAAACACAAGTGGCTTGTCGAATTTTTTATTACTAGGAGAAAGGAACAATGTGTGTCTCCCTCTCTGTCTGTTGGGCCAGTGCTATGTTATTCTTCGTACTATTTCTTTGCTACCATTTTATTTCTCAACTCTATTGCAGGCCAATTTAGTGCTCCTTCAGCTGCAGACTCTCTAGCAATGATGGAGTTTTATATGAAGAAGGCGGCACAAGAAGAAAGAAAGAAACCCTTTAAACAATCCAAAGATGAGATGCCCCCTCCTCCTTCTCTTCAGGGTAAGTGGAACCTCCATTGTCAAACAATAGCTTACAAGTCGATATCTTAGATGGATCTCTTATTTGTTTCCGTTTATAACGCAGCTTCTTCAAAGAGAGGCCATCACATGGGTGACTACATTCCGCAAGAGGAGCTTGAAAAGTTCATGGCTGCCTGCAATGATGCAGCTGCTCAGAAATCTATGGTTGAAACTGCAGAGAAAGCAAAAATCCAGGCTGATAATGTCGGGCACAAGTTATTGTCCAAGATGGGATGGAGAGAAGGTTCTCTCTCTCTCTCTCTCATTTCATATTGCACGCATACATACATGGTTACTCACTCCCGGTCACTCAATCAAGCAAAAAAAATCCCCGTTTTCATAATCGGACATGGTTTGTGTGTCTCCTTGTGATGTGAGCATACCAAATTGTTATTGAATTAATTTCTATGGTTCATTTTGCGGATGTACGAGAAATTTGATCCTTTAAGCTACTACGTCCCACCAATCAAAAGAACGATTTTTCTTGGATGAGTTTGACTGGGGATGACCGGCATGATTGGAAGTCCTACCTTTTTTCCACTGAACCTTTTTCTTTTGTCATTGTGGTCTTGTTTTGTTTCATTGCTTGTGGTGTTGTATGGTTCAATAAAAAATGCAACTTATTGTAGTGAGTTTTATGGTCCTCTTTTTGTTTGATAGCTTAGTCAATTACCTCTTATGACATGATGCTTGGACCGATAGTTAGTTGCTTTGTACCTGTAATTGGAGAAATGTGAGTATATTAACAGGATTACGGAATGTGTGATTTTCAGGCGAAGGTCTTGGTAGCTCCAGGTCTGGTATTGCAGATCCGATCACTGCCGGTAACGTAAAACAAGACCACTTGGGTGTGGGTGCTCAACAACCTGGGGAGGTCAGCTCAGAGGATGATATATATGAACAATACAAGAAGCGGATGATGCTTGGTTATCGTTACAGACCAAATCCGCTGGTACATTTTTATCCGTCGTCCGTAAATCTTGCACGCATGCTATGCTTCCTTTTCATGAACTAGGTTTTTAAATAATGTAATTTTTTTCCCTCTTTTCTGCAGAACAATCCTCGGAAAGCATACTACTGAATGGTTTTCCCATGCAAGCTGTTTCTTTCTGTCTTTCTGGAGATTTCCTGATAGATATCATTTCTATGCTGTACTGGAGATGAAAAATTGTCGTTGTTTTGTAAAAGCACAAGGTTGTTTGGAAGTACATTTGCCCTGTTTCTAACTTCTCATAGTTGCAATTGGTGCTCCTGAGAAAACCATTTGTTGGTATTTTTGTGGGTTCGGTCTTAACTATCTCTTAGTTCCATTAAAACAATCTAGCATAGTTGGAAGAAGCCACAATATTTCTGAGGTTACATATGGGTTCATCTGAAGATTTAAATAACATGCAAACAGGAAAGGAGGATCCAAGTTCTGACAGGGAAACGATAGAGTTACTTGTCAACGTTCTGATATCGACTCTAGAGTTGATACTATAATTTAACCAACTCTTTTAATGGTATTTTTTATACCCACTTGATTAAAATCTCAATAGATGATTCAGTCTTTCCTATATAAATTACAAGTCCATATTTCACCTCTCCAACTGTTTCATCTCCATTCCAATGAGAATCCAGCTCTTGTCCCACTGTCACCGAACCTAAACGACGATAACTATCATTCAAGGTCTCGTTTAACAAACAGCAATTTCCTAGTGAATCATTGCTTGCACCAGCTGCTGATGATGCTCAATTCTCGACCTAGCGAAGATTCAATATGATAATCTTCAGTTGGATCATGTATTCCATTAAATAATTACACAGCAAAGTCTCATCTTGATGGAAACGATATTGTAAGTCCAGGTTGATCGATCCCACAGCCAGGGTGATGCTATCTGCATCTGCGACTTGCAAGAGGAAATATATAATCTTTGACGAAGAGCTTTTTTCAGTCACTGACTATTTCACCAACTTTAAAGACGTTTTCCAATCAGAATTAGCTAATTCTAAGGACCATTTCTAACTAATTTTGTACGTGCTACAATTTGGAAAACAAACTAAAGGAATGTGTCAAGCTAGGTGATGCAAGTAGTGCCGTGATCTTCTCCTTGATTGATGCAAGTTGGAAGTAGCTTGTTATGTTTTCATCCTACTGAAGATGTTCTTGTTCTAGGACACAGAAATTCACAGTGAATCTGCAACTCCAACTTCAATTGACGTTATTATTTTCTGAGTCTCCAAACTTCTTTTTTTATCGTAACTCCAAAAATACTAGTACGGTCTTTAGCGTAAACATGACTTGTTATATTTAATCATGGCTATCTGATACTTGTCTTGAAATAATGGTGTGTTCCATAGGCCCAGTTTACTTTCTTTTTATTAAATTACATTAACTTTTATTAATTTAAATCTTATGTTCAAATTTCCTGCTCAATTTGCTCAATTTGTTTTAGATAATATTGTATTAATGAATTTTGTAAATAGACCAAATACTATTGAATTCATAGTACTCTGATAATTGATTTTGAATTTAACTTTTCGTGAATTCAACATGGTTAAATATTTGTCAGAAAAGTTGTGTTACATAAAAACAAAAATATAGTAGAAAAATTCCTTATGTCGAACTTTAGATTAGTATTTTGTCCAATACCAAATTCTAACTTAGATTAGTAATGTGTCCAATACCAAATAGTAAAGGTTGCTGTGAAGACCTCCTAGGACTTTATAGTTGTTGTTGCAGATATAAATAGCACTTGTAAATTGCTAGGCACTGAATGGCGTTTCCTTTGAGAAAGCTATTTTAGGTATTATTTCTAGTTCATCAAGACAGCAGCTTCTAGCAGAATCTGATCACGTAACTAGCTCCCGAGCACGTAAACAAGCTCGACGCATCGTCATAGGCGTAACTATAATAACTTGGACAAGCATCCTTGAACATCCTAGAGAATGTGGTTGGCTTGCACGTCTGAGGATTACCGTAGGCTCCGGTGCAGCAATATCGCGGCTCATTGAACGCTAGGCATGCACTCTTACACGCCACTGTCTCGCCTCCCCTGACCACTTGTAGTTCCTTCGGACATTGCCGGTCCAAGTCAGTGAAGCACTCTACTTTCTTGCACTCACCGGTTCCATTTGAAGAAGGGTAGATCGAAATAGGGATGTTGAAGCCATCAACTACGCTGATGTCGTAAAAGTCTTTGTCATCTAAGGTAAACTCTGCGAGTGTGACAGGTGGTGAGCCACCGATGCCACCACATTGCAGTGCGCCGCTGCAATCGCCTGTGGCACACGTCCCTTTGCCGGAACGATTGAACGTACACCCCGTGCGAGCCCAGAACCGTCCTGACCATTGATGGGGTGCATCGATTTTTATGGAATGTCCGGAACTCAACTGAGTGCCTCCATTGATTAACAGAGGACCTTTCCCTGAAAGTGTCCCTGGCCAAACTGTTGTTCTGCACTTGTTCTCCAGGGTGAACGTAACTGCGTCAGAACCTGAAGAAGCAAATTGGCGATAAGGCTAACACTAAAATAACGCATCTTACCTAAATTAAATAGTTGGTTTTGATGCAAATTTTATCCCGAGTTAAATTTAAATGTGACAAAACAATCTAAAATGATCACTTTGGCACATGTTATCCCAGCCTTTTTAGTTACCTGAGACAAGAGATGTAAGAACCAGGATGGTCTGGAGAAGAAACTGCCTTGATGGCTTCGAAGACATGAACGTCATCTTAGGAATAGATTTTCTAAGATGTAGTTCGAGTTAGATAATATCTTTTAATATTATTAAAAGAAATAGCTCAATCTAAGATTGATTTTGAATGCGTTATTTATTGTGTTGGAAGTAACAGATATTGGTTTCGAAGGCCTAGCCCAAGTGGGTTTGGTGATCCTGTTTTAATTGCATCTTTTTAGGAACATGTAAAGATCACTGTTAAACGGCATTTGTTGCGTCTTGTGCTAAGTTGTGAGGCAATATTGAGTGAATGTGTACCCTTGAACAAAAGAACATGTCAAATTTGGAGGACCTTATGACGGATCACATCATGCATACTTATGTTAGTAGTGATTCCATTTCATGTGGTAATTCCAGTTTTGCATTGGTGATAGTTTCAACATAATACTTATAAAAAAAAGTTTAAACATAATACAAGACCTATAATATACATATTACCAACAACAAAATAAGTTATTTTCCTGGTTCGTCGATCTTTTGAAAGGTTTTCTTCCAGGGGTGGTGTTTTTTCGAATTCCTATCTTCTTTTTAATGGTAGAAATTCCATATTCTTTAGGTGGAAACAAATTCCATCTTTTAGCGGAGAAAACTGGAGAGCTCTTTTCCGTTGTCAAATAATGGGCCGAAATTGTTTTTAGTTCAAAAAGCAATGGACCAAGTTAGACATCGGTACAGAATAACATCAAATGGGACCGAACCCGGTTTCATCCACTATTCAACTTTAGTCGGCAGAAAATAAGATGGCTGAGAAACAAAATGCAACGAAATATATTATCCAAAATATCAATTAGATTTTTAAATATATTTATAATGAAAAAAATAAACGTGCAGGAGATACAGAAAATGATCTTTTAGATTTTCAGTTGCGGTAATAGTCATTAAACGAAAACTGATTTTCAGATTTTCTATACAATACAAATGTTAAAAAAAAATTCTAATTCAACTCAAAATTTTGTAGGAACAATTTTACTACTTTATATATCGAATTTGGCTTCCATAGCTAACGCGTTAAGTATCATGTCTGGAGAGTATGTTCCAAAAAATGAAACTCAAAACAATTGACATTGGTCCGCACAAGCGGTGAAACACGTGGTTTAATTCGACGCAAATCGAAAAACTTTACCAGAACTTAACATGCCGCAAATCCTATTGAATGAGAGGAACCCGAAGAACTTTACCAAGACTTGACATGGTGCAAATCCTCTTGAAAGAGAGGGTGTACTTGAAATGCGGACACATGTGATGCATGATTGTCTTAACTACTTCATTGAAGAATTTTATAGTAATAAAAATCAAATATATGTAAATTCTACCGTGTAACTTGACATCCTCTTGCTTTTCAATATAAATGTAGATCCAGTTTCTTTTCACCGTGAGATCTAGGTAGTCTGTGGGGGATTACTACACTCCTCTGTTCTCGAGAATTCATATCTCTCTTATTAGTATATGGACAATTATCTCTCGAGCATTTTTGACGTGGAATTTTATAATTCATGTTATATGGATTTACTAATTTGTAATATTTGGAAATTCTGTTACTTAACATGTAATATTCTTCGGATAACCTATGATCTATTAGCTTCCTATATTAATCTTCGCTTCATTCAATATTCACGATTCTTCTCTCCTTGCACGTATCAACTAAATGTTATGCTAATTCATAATTTATCAATTAAGTTCATATTTTTTTTGTTTGAATTGGAACCTAGATACAAATAAAATAGGTCGTAGCTTTAAAATCACATCCATTTCCTTTCCTTTTGTTCGCAGCCAGTAACCACATATTTGCATTTCATCCAGGTCAATGCTATTGCAGACTATTCTCCTTGTTGATATCTTGTGGGAGGTGGCGATTACTTACAGTGGTACGTTATTTCCACCCAAAAAAATATGGGAGGTGGCGATTACATATAAAGTGGCACGTTATCACAAGCAAAGTTTGGACAGTTTTTTAACCAAAAAAAAAAAGTTTGGACAGTTTATCCTACGCCCCGGCTCGGATGGTCGGTGAACTGGTGGCGCGAAAAGACATTTTCTTCTCAAGGTCTTTTTCGAAGGAATCTAAGGGTTAATTTCCGCTAATATTTATTAACTATGTGTTAAAATCATAGTTAGAATACATCAATGTATGATAACTCTCTTCACGTCATCTTAGCATACATCCGTATTATTTGAGTGAAAATGTGATTTATTTCACTCAAATCTTACGATAATACGTAAGTCAATTTTTATTAATACCAATTTTTTTTAGTGAATATCGTATATGGTCACGAAGTTTTCTTTACGACATTCACATCAATCTTGTAAACACCAAACCAAATAGGTTGACCAACCTTTTTAATTAAGATAAACTTTTCTATTTAATCAACTTATATTATGCCCACGCGCAAGATTATACTTAGATGTTCTTCATCGCGTTCCCGCTTAACAAGTACTTTTCAAGCCACATGCGAGATGCTCTATGCTGAACTGTTCTGTTCAATTCAGTGGCATACAAAAAGAAATCTAGTGTATTCTTCTCGCCTAAGATATGAAAAATACGACATTAAAAATATATGAAACATTCGACCAAAAAAAAAATATATGAAACATGATCTACGTGGACCAGAAAGATACATCCAGCGATGATCCTCCACTTTCTCTACAAAAAGCTCGATAAATATACATTTTTTAATGCAAGAAAAGAAAAGTGAAAATCACATAAAAGTTGATTATAGTGTTGTTTTAATTTAACTAAAAAAATTAAGTTGTTGTTAATGCATTAACGTATATATCTGTCAAGAAAATTTTACAATTTTTCAAAATCACACCCCACTGCAATTTAGATTAGTTAATTTAGATGTAGTATAAAGCTACTTTTGACCCAGAAATATAATGCCCCATATTTCTTCGACAGATTTCGAAAAGCTATGTCGTCCACTAAATCAAACGGTCGAAAAAGATTTATCGGTCTAGGAGTAGTGGATTTATAACGAATTACGTCAAAAAGTGTGGTGGAGCTCCCATACAAACAAGGAGCCTCAATAACGTTACAATTATCTGTCATGATTGGGAAAACAGTTGTTAGCAAGGTAACGATTGTCAAAAGGGTGCATAAAACCCATCAATGTCTTGGATTCACTTTATAAAACTAAAAAGGCATAAAAAATAGTCCTTCTTCAAATGATGTGTGGTCGATTGCAAATACTAAAATTTCATAAAAAGAGACGTAGGCACTATTAAACAAATTATTGAGTTTGAACTTTATAAAAAAACAGATTTTTAATAAAGATAATTTTTGGATAAATTATTTTCAACTTCATAGTTTATACTATTATTAGTGGTAGGTAGGGTTCTTGACTTATCAGAATTATTTATAAGATTCCTATTTTTTTAGCAAAATATTGGTCTAAAATTTCTAATACTGGAGTTAGATTGATCGTAAAATGCATGAGAATAATATTAATTTTTTATATTAAAAATCTGAGACTAATATTTTTCTAAAGAACAAAGACTTTAGACCAAATTTTGGTAAGACAAAAATTGTATCACAAATAATAATATAAGTCAAGCATCTTAAAATAATTTATAATAAATTTTCATACCTTGATTATATTTGCCAGAATTTTAAAAACTTAAAGTTCTTAAAAAGTACATAACAATGAGCTAATCATCTTATTATAAAGTTCAACTATCATCAATAATAAATTATTATTTTATACGAATGTCTATAAATATCATAAGGCTAGAGAGAGAGAAAAACATTCACAATGGAAGGATAAATTCCTCAGTACAAGTGGACGAAAGAAAGTCCAAGTTTCTGATATATACTGCCCAAGTAAAACTCGATATGCAGTTTAATTAATTAATTATTTTCCTAGATTAATGAAAGAGCTGTTTGTTATGAAGGCTCCCAGAGGATCCAAGGTTCTTCTAAAGATTGCACAATGCCTCTTATAATTTACAACACAAACACATTAAAGTCCGTACCTCTTTTTTGGTATTCAAGTCACCAACTTCTGGAAGCCATGTGTTTTGGCATAGTTCGTATCGATCACATCAATAATGATTTTACTTTTAACGATGTCGGTCAATTTAATTAAAAATTCGAACTTACTTAAATATTATCATGTGCTTATTATAAATGAAACAAATATAAGAAAAATTATAAGTTATATTTATTTATAGCACATGCTTAGTTCTAAATTAACTGTATTCTGATTTAATCATTGACTACGAATATCATAGCGGATTGGGAATGTATTACAATATGGACAAAAATTAAGATTATATATGTCCATACCGAAATAGTAGTTAGTATTTTGTGAATGCATTATGCATGTCGGTACTACAAGGTGTGCCTACATGAACTAAAACATAAACTACCATTTGGATCAATGCGAGAGCATTATTTTAATTCATTGATAGGTCTTGAATTTGTATTTGGGGAACATATTTATGTCAAAGAATTTTTTCATTTTTAACTGTTCTATTGAAATCAAACATATATTAGCCGCATACTAATATATGTATATCTAAGTCTAAAAACATGAATAAAGTACAATAGTTCCAAAATATGAAACAAATTATATGTAATTTGTTTGGTCCGCGCATATACAGCACATAAAGAATTGGGCAAGTTGTCCTCAAGTTCCCAGCCTTTGCTTAAATTACTATTTTTGTCTCTCCTATTTCTAAAAATAAATTTTAGTTCTCATATTTTGATTAAATATCACTCTTAGGTCCCTGGTGCCGAAAACAGGAAATTTCTCTGACAACAGGGAACCTTAAATGTCGATTTTGCCTTTTAGTTCAAAAGTTAAAAAAAACTCAGTAAAAAGAATACAGATTGAAGAAGACGACAACGAATCCGAAGAACACCACCATGAAAAAGGAGGAGGAAGAGGAGGAGAAGGAGGAGGGCAGAAGAGAGGAAGAGGAGGGAGGTGGGAGGAGGAGGGGAGAAAAAGAGAAGAGAAGAGAAGGAAGATGAGGTGGGATGAGGAGGAGAAATGGAGAGGGGGATGGAGGAGAAAGAGGGGCAGAGAGGAGGAGAAAATGGAGAGAGAAATTTTTTACTCAGTTTTTTTAACTTTTAAACTAAAGGGCAAAATTGATATTTTAGGTTTCCTATTGCTAGAGAAATTTCTCATTTCTGGCACTAGAGATCTAAGGGTGATATTTAATCAAAGTAGGAGGAAGACTAAAATTTTTTTTTAGAACAAAAATGACAAAATTAATAATTTAAACAAATGAGGGAACTTGAGGACAATTTGCCCTAAAGAATTTGCACCGTCACAATTTCGGAAATCAGTTTTCGCGAACAGATAAAGTAAACGGGAGTTTTATAGGGAAAGTGGATCGCAAAAGGCCAATTTGATACCTTGGAGCTGGATCCAGTTGCAAGCTGATTAGACTTGTTCAATTTTACACTTGGAGTATGCCGAAATTCAGAAATTGTGGTCCGTGGTCGGTGATACGTGGCAGCTTCCCAGTAGTCAGCTTTCTCTGGCATCGATCTCAACCATATAAAAATAATACCGACCTCTTGTAAGTATCCTCCTGGCTTCCATATATGTGCAATTTACACGTCAAATGAAAGCTATAGTACATAGAATCTCTATTTCTCAAGTAAAGCTACCCCCGATTCCTATGTTGATCAGAAATATAAACAAATATATATTTTTAAGTAATATGCAATATTGAAAATTGAATATTATTAGAAATCATTTACATATGTGACTTGAAGATAGTTAAGAAAAATTTATAACAAACTCAAAAGGTTAAATATATAAATAACTGATTTTTTTTTACATTTTTTTATCAATGCAGAATTTTCCACACTTGTAAATACATGTGTCGATTGAGAGAATTGAGTTTGTATGAATTCTGAATTTGTCGACGTATCATGTTACGTGAATCGTATGAACCATAAAAAAATCATCTAATTAATTTGTTTTGATAACATTTTAAAATATTTATGTTCAAACTCAATAGATATTTTAAAAATAAGTTCATCTCACTCACAATCAACTATTCAGTAATCTTTAACTCATACATTTTAAAAAAATCAAGATATTTTATCACTTAAACAACTTTCATTGCAAGAAAAAAAAAACTCGCATGGCTATATAAACCACAAACGGAATCACTCAACACCACCATTAATAAACAACGAAAACACAATCTTCAACATTGGTCTTAGAAATAAAAATGGCAAATGGGTACCACTCATCATCATCTTCTTATTACAACCCACCAGTAGTTCCATTACACTTGTGCTTCTTCCTCCTCATACTTATCACCTTCATATTCTTCTCATGGTACATCAACTACGAGCCCGTACTAGAGAGCGCAATCGACCAGGTCAAGCTTGTCCTAATGGTGTCTCCGTTGCTGCTCCTTCTGATTGTTCACTGGCTGTCGAACGACAACGGCGGCCGCAACGGGAGGCTGTCGTATTATATTCCGATGCCGGAGAGGGACTCGCTTCACAGGGCGGGTGGAACGCCGTGGGGTGTAGGATTTCTCCTTGTTTTCCTCTTCTTCATGGTCTCTTACCAGGCTTCCCTTCAAGAGCGGTGGTTCCCTCTATTGAGTCGATAAATAGATTATGTTTTCTTGCCAAAAGCGCTTAGTACATTGCAAGAGGGTGTGGTTCATATCTCGAGGTTAAGTTGATCTAAGTATATGTATATGTATATGTATATGATGATTGTTATTATTAATGAGTACCTTTCTCGTCGAAACTACCATATATATATATTGTCTAATTCAAAAAGGTCAACTTATGTGAAGTGAGTTGAAAATATCTTATTTGAATTTTATTTTTTGTTTTTCGAGTCAAAATTAATAGTCCGATGAATTAGCTAATTTATTGGATGGCTAGTTATTATTTAGGAGTTATTTTATATTTATTATTGTTTGAGCATAGTAAGTAATTAGTTGTCTGGTAATTAACCGATCTAGCTTTGTTGATGTGTAAACTGGTCTTAATTTATCTTCTTGGTTTCTATATGCTTAACGGTGGAACGGCCACATATATGTGGTCATTGAAAGTTAATTGTTGGTAAACTGGACTTGTAAAGCAAGTTGCTGGTAAATTGATCATTTGTTTCTGGCTTAATTATTTTGGGGCTGCGTTGTTTGCAAATTTGACAACTTTGTGGACTATCATCGACCTTTATATGATCCAAATCAACCCCGTTGAATAATTTACACAGACTAAATAAACAATGCAACATCTTTTCAATATATGACCGTTGATGAAAAATGTCACTACTCGATGAAAAAAAATGGAAGTTGAATAATACGTCTTGGGCAGGAAACTAAGAAATATACTCTTCCAGAGAAAACTTTCTGAATTCTGAATAATGGTAATCAACCAACGAACTATGCATAAAAAATAACTGAAAGGGGAAAAAAGAAAACAACTAAACCCGACAAATCCAACCATAGGCTAAAGACCCAAATATAATAAAAGCTCAAACTATCTATATTCTCAGTGGTTTCTCCAAGGAGGCAGGCAACTGCACATTGTTCGTGGCAGAGACTTAAGGTTCGATCCAGGAGTTTGAGATTGACTGGATTGTTTTTTTATAAGTAAAAGTTGTATTTATCAAAATTTTAAGATTATAAATAATGTGTATCTAAATAGAAACAAAAATAAACACTAATCTATAACATATCAAAGTATCACCAAAATAGTCCATCCAAAAAGTCCTAGAGCCAAAACATACATAAAATATGCATCAAGGAGGGCGATTTTACCGTCACGCAGGAACACTCAAGGAGAATCATACGAACCTCGTGATGTATCGATGCCATCGCGATGGGGCGCCAGGCTTACACAGAAATCTCTGTTTGAAACTTTTCATTTTCAATATCCATACTACCGATTAGCGATCCTAGAGTGAACGTCGTCCTAATTTTCTAAGACAACATAATTTTCAGTTTCCGAAAAAAAAAACCGCAACCATTTTCGTATGCCTTGACACACGATTACTTGAACGAGTTAAAATCGAAAAATCTGAAGCGTTCTTATCGTAAGATCCATCTTGAGATCAGTCTCATGCTTGTCCAAAGTTGGCCTTGAGTCTGGGATTTCTTCCGTAACATATTTGATTTTCCCATTGTTTTAGAGACCTGATTGGAAGATTTTTGAATATTTTCTCTCCTTTGCGATGTTCGCCGTCTGGAATTTTAAATGTTGTTATTAAAAACGAAATCTCTGTAAAAAAAATTGATTAGTTGATTGTATTTACTAAGAAAAGAAATCTGTCAAAAGTAATTATACTTAGTATTTGTTACACATATAGTACTCATAGGTACATCTAGCTAAAAGAAATAGAATTGTGCTATTACATGGAGTTCATTCACATTAAGTGTAACACAGCTGTTACACCAAGTATCCAACTCCTTTGATCAATTTTTTAAATTCGGGACCTTGGTCCCTTATTTAAAATAATTTTTCAGCTATACTCGCGAAAAACTTTTATCTTTTTTTTTACCACGTCGGGCCCATTTCTTGAATTTTTCGGCCCACATATGTCTCCAGCAGCCCAGCTTCTAGCGAATTGCGCTCCTTCTTTCCATAAATGGGGATTTGAAATTTCAATTTCCCCTAATTTTTCCTCTTCCCAAATTTGATCTTATTTTTTATACATGATTCGCTGTCAACCAACTGATTAAAGAACTGTGGAAAATATCTAAATTATAAGTTATATGAACTGGTTCAAATCAAAGTTAAATTTAAATTACATTCAATTTATGGTCACTCCTATCCACCTCATTCACATTTTATATGATACAAATCAAGAAAATACATATCCACAATAATATATCGTCCCATATATATTTTTTTAAAATGTATGGTAGCTATTCGATCCGCAACTGAAATTTAATAACCGTCGTTGATCGTCGAATCTTTATATTCTCCACAGACGTACCTCACATTTTATATAAAATAAACAAAAAAAATACAAATCCAGGATTAGAGGTGAGCATTTCGGATAATCCAAATCCGAGTCCGAATTTATCATTATCCAAAATATTTGAAATTATATTTTTTCTATCCAAACCCGAATCCGAATAAGGAATTATCCGAAAGATAAAATCCGAAATTATTTCGGATTCGAATTCGGATAATCCGAACTATTCGAATTTTAAAAACAAACGACTGGTCATCCGAATTGAAAGAAATCTACCATGATGACGCTGAAAATTAACAGAGACTTGCAAATGGCTATAAATAAACATAGAGCAACCTACATGGAATGCAATTAAACCATCCGAAAATGCAAACCCGTAATCGAAGAGGTGGATTATTCAAGGAGGAGGTATAGAGGGAGGTGTATTCACTATTGTTCGTATTCAATTTCCGGAATAAAAAAAATCAGAGCTAAGAAACAAAGGAATAGACTAGACAAATAGACAAGTATACTATTTGAATTAAGCCAAGATGCTGGAGGGCGGAGGCTTGAAAAGAATTTTTTAGGGTTTGTGTTTTTCATTATTTTAGACTAATGCAGAAGACTTCTAGCAGTTCTGTGGGGTGTATGGAAAGTCAGAAACTCGTACGCTTTTGAGGGTCCCAACCCGGATATTCATCATCGGATTCTGACTACATCTCTAACCTTTTATGAAGATTACAAGGCGGCCCAGTGTCACGACGGACCAGCCACGGAACCCTCACTGGTCGGCCCCCCTGCAGGATTCCTCAAAATTAATACAGATGCGAGGATAGCAATCAATGGTGGAGGTCAAGTAAGTGCTATTGCCAGAGATGAGAGCAGAAACTTCATACAAGCGGCAGTCAAAGCTATAATGGTGATCCATCACCCAACTCTCCTTGAAGCCTATGGTGTTCTACTTTGAATAGAGCTTGTTGTTGAGTTATCCAGCTCTCAGGTGATAATTGAATCCGATTGTCAACCTTTGGTGTTAGCTCTACAATCAGGTCGCTGGAACAACAGAGATCTGGACACACTAGTCGAGAATTGTCTAGAAGCTTCAAAAGAGCTCGACTCTATCCAGTTCAGTTTTGTTCGTTGTACAACGAATCAGCCAGCCCACCTTCTTGCGAAGTTACCAGGACCTTTTTCGGAGCTTGTTCATTTCTTTTCGATTCCTCCCAAATCAATTACTGATGCTTTGCATCTTGATGTAATAGGGATTGTTTAAGTGCTTATCTAGTAATAAAATTTCCGTTTTTCCTCAAAAAAAAAAAATGTTACCAAATAAACAATTAAAATCTTGGGGACCCTTTAGAGCAAGAGGGTTTTGATTTAGGTGAGTTTTGCTTTGTTGATGACATAGAATGAGCAAGTGCATCATCAACCATTGGTGGGTCTAGTTTGTTAGGAGGAAAAGGACGTGGGGTTCTTGGAAATTGGCTGCTTTGAGGAAGAATTTGGCTGGGAAGATGGAGATGATAATGATGCATTTAAGCTAGGAGAACAATGAGAGGAAGAGGAAATGGGGTCGCCATGCTTGATGATGCGAGCCTCGATGGTTCGCAGATGAATCATATTTTCGATGATTTCTCCGAGATTGGCAAGGGCGGAGGGAACAGCAGAGACCAGAATGGCAAGAAGAAGGGACTTCCTGCTAAGAATTTGATGGCTGGCTGGAGGCGGCCGAAGACGCTCAATAGTATGCTCTACTTGTTGAGGTCTGTTGTCCCCCAGATCAGCCAAGTAAGAAACCTTCCTTGTGTAATGAGATTGTTTGCTCTTGCAGCTGATTTCTTTTCCTGACCATTCTTTGACTTGTGCTTGAAAGTTAGTCATCTCTTGGCATGTTTTCTGGTTTTAAGATGGATAGAGCATCAATACTAAGGGATGCAATTGAATACTTGAAGGAGCTTTTGCAAAGTTCTCTTTAACAATCGGGAGTTTAAGAAGGGATTTCTACCTCAGCTCGAAGATGTCCATTGCGAAGCCGTCGAAGCACTAACCATGCTTGCTGGACTTCGAGGTCGAGGTTATCCAATGCCCTCATTGTGGAGAGAAACAGACCCGGATTTTGGATACAGAGCATGTCCTGATTTCAACTTGTACTGACAGAGGACTAAAACCATATCAAGCAATTTCAACTATGTCTCAGCAAAATGAAGTAAGTTATTGCCATTGGACCAGGGCCATTTGGGCAGGGCAATGAACTGGGGCAAAGGTTATCCACGATACGACTGGGTAAGGCCGATGGAGTCGGTGTCAGAGGATGAAAACTGGTTATAAGTGTGGAGAAAGATCTGGGAGGAGTTGATTCGAGCTAGTTATGGAGGTCGTTGATAAAACTGATCACTTTAGCTGTTGTGGGGGTTAGTGGTTGTTGTTTGATTCGTGCCAACTGATCATACCACGGAAAGAAGACGTTCGTCTATTTTTAGGATGATCCTTTGCACCATGTTTGGATAAATAAAAGGTGGAATAGAGTTTCATGAAGCACCAAGTATGATAAGAGTAACATTATTTATATAACTTTGTTTGGATTACTTTAGTAACTTTGTTTTGTTACAGTAACAGCAATTGAGATTAGTGCAATGTCTGGTTATTACTCCGTTAACCATGCGATCCGAACGCATCGGAGGCAGAATCCCGTGGTTCAAACACGACGTAGCGGGAGCACATCAAAGCCGTGCTCCTTGATGCAGCAGCTTCCCATCGATCGCCTCGGAGATGTTCCTCCTGCCCTTGCTTGCCTCATGCCCATGTATACCAACAACCTAGATACTGTTGTTAGTTAACTGCTTTCCATTTTTTGGAGAGGGAGGGACAAAGCTCTTTGATCGGAATACAAGCTGACACCAAGTTGCGTATACTCATGCATTGTCGAATTGATACAGTAAAATTTATATATTTTTGGTTCTTTCACCTAACCTTCTTCCAAAGACAAAGCTTTTTTCATTTTCCTTAGTTTTGAAACTATATATTTTTATTATAGGATTCTGTGTTTACATGCTACACCAAGACAGTGGAGATACTGGAGGGTTATTCCGCTGATTTTTCACTTGATGGAAGACATGTAATGCTACTTATGTTTTTGTTTCAAAATGCTGATGGTGGATATATGTAACTGGTTTCGGCGTTGCTCAGTTATGTCTTCCCGACCTAAGAACTGCCTCGACTCATTTGCCTCACGAACCTGAAATTGGATTGGTACTCCGTATTTTTTTCCACGCCACACAGCTAAGAATCTGAGGATTGTTAGCTCTGATACCACTTGTTAGGTCCTAACTTGTCAAGAATTGTCAAGAATTAAAAAGGGAGATAGAAGAAGAACAGAAACAGATAATGTAGTGAAGAGATAGAGAGAATGTAAAGAAGAGATAGAGAGAATGTAGAGAGGAGATTGAGAGAAAGAAGAACACATACATTAGAAAATAGTTACTATTAACAATTAGGATTGTATAGCATATCCACCTAGATAAGCTTGTTGCTTAGTTGGCTTGAGTTAGTGTATGAATGAGATTTAGTCAGGAGGTATAGTCAGTCTCGCCTATTGTTAATTTTTTGTAATTTAAAGGTTTAATTTTGAGCTGGGACCTGATCATAGGTACTGTGCTTACGAGTTAGGATTTTTGATTTTACGAGTTAGAAGTTTTGATTTAGGCTTTTCGTGGGGTTTCCAATTCTTTTCTGGGTTTTGAATTAATATTGTTAATTTTAAGGTCTAATTTTGAGCCGAGGTAGAGCAAATGTTAGGAATGAGGTGGAGTTAGGCTTTTCGATTTAGGTGAAGTTAATAGTTTTGATTCGGTAGGTTGGTTAAATTATTGTTATCAAAGTCGTGAGCAGTTTCGATTTTGTTTCGAGCGCGGTTGGGCTGCGCCGCTCGAATACGCGTCGAGTGGCTCTGCTTCCCAGCAGAAAGCACGTAATGAGAGTCTTTGTAATGATTGTGGAACTACAGATTTGATTCTGCTTAGCAGTGCCAGTGCTTTCTTCAGAAAAAGGTTCCCGGCTTCCCTACTGAAGTAGTCGGGACATAGGATAGGATAGTAGGTTCATGATGGGGACATTTTGTGACCAGGGCATCTGCCTCCCCAATAAATCTGGATGTAGTTGGTGTCCTCTCTTTCATTATAATATGGATTAATTGAAGATATCATAAGCTTAATTGTGTTGAAGGTTTTGGTTTGTCTGTTTTTCCGGGCCACATTTGCGAGATATCGGTCAGGAGAATAACCAGTATTTGACATTCTTGTCAAAGGTAACATGACTCATGTAGAGTTCTGATAAGTTTGATTATGGTCTATGGTGCATTAAAGTAAATAACCGAGTTTATACCTATCTAATGTACAGATAGTAGTTGTTTCAAATATATATTGCTGTTAGTCAGTGTTTGGTCTCTCTTAAATATCCTTATTTCGAGGTTTGAGGACTTATCAGAAAGGTCAAGTGTCTGTGGGAGTGAAGTTCTTCTTTTTTATTTTTTCGTTGATCTCTGTAGAACTTCCTAGAATTTTACTTGTTCTTACATCAATAAGGATTTTAATATACAGTTAAATAAATTAAAATATATATGCATTGTACTGATAAACATATATCGTGAATATATTTTAGTTTGCACGTGAAGTATCGTGTTATTTAAAATATATCTTATAAATTTATATGTGAAAGACAATAAATTATAGTTGACTAGTGCTAGCAACAATATTTTCTGTTTTGATTGAAGCAACAATACTTTGGTTACTTTCAATGGTAGTTCACCAAAAAAATCAATGCATTTGTAAATATTACGGAATAAATTATATTAAGTTGTCTTAATAAACTATATTTTTTATACTTTAATTTTTACACCGATTAATTATACATTGTCAGAGGTTAAACCGCATACCACCCTCAAACGCTTTAGCCTTGTCCGCTAGGCCAAATGCGTTCTGGACCTAATCAGTTAATTATTAATATTTTAACTTAAATAAATGCAACATACATAGTCATTGTTTTAAAAGACTACGGTCAAACTAGCGACCCACTAGATCCAAACGTGTTAGTGTCATGAAATTGTTGAAAAGGTATTGTTGGTATTTTATGGTTATTTTGAAAATAAAATAAGAATGATATGACATATTTAAAGCATCATAGGAAAAATGGTTTTGAGGTATTAAAACAAGTAAAGGGGGTACGACATAAGTGCGCAAATTTCAAGTGCAACGTATTGGAACTTTTGTGCATGTAAGATGTTATTCCCAAGTTGTATATGTCCAAGACAATAAATTATAACCCTTGAAAAAAAGATAATAAATTATAATTGTCTACTGCTCGCAACAATATTTTGCGTTTTGGTTTGAAGCAACAATATTTTTCTTTTTGGTTTGAAGCAACAAAACCATTTACTTATAGTAATCTTTCTTGTGATAAAGCTTTATCGCGATTGATTTTGCTTACATTAAGCACAATATTCTATCCAAAACAAGTGCGATCAATTAGGACACCAATAACAAGAAGTTGACTTTATTATAATAGAACGAAATTACAGAGTAAAAAAACTACCACCATCGAGCCTCGAGCCCACAAGAGAAGTGATGTTCAATACTTAACAGGGTGTTGGACTAAACTTGGCATATTCAATAATACCGGGATCTTGTTCAAATTTGACCATATCTTGTTTGGAAAATGTCACCAATGCCTCTATACCATCGCCATCCCTGGCATCAACAAATACTGTCGTACCTTTAGCCGCAGCGAAAGGATGGATCCAAGATGGCTTCCCAAAACCAAGGTCAATTTCGTAAAAAGGAAACCTACACAGACTACTGAAATAGCTGACATTCCCAGCGGAGTCCTTTACAAGATCAAAAAAAGGATTAACATCAGGCGGCTGGTTAAGTACATACTCATGGTCTACGATCTTGATGGAGTGGCGAACCTTTCGGGCCAACTCCGGATAGTCCACCGGTCTGTCCATCTCCCACTTTTCTATTGCCGGATAGATAATGTTGCCAATGCAGTGCTGTGGCAATGGTGGGTTCACCTTCTTCCGCATCTCTACCGAGATCATCGAGTACCTAAACTTGCCGGATGGAGTTAGAAACAACTTTTCTTGATTGACCGTGGCAATTGCAGCGCCCCAAATGAGGGCAGCTAGGGCCTCGAAGCGAGTAGGCAGCTGGTCCGCCTCCATTCCAGCTCCGATCTTTTCCCTGAGCGAGGCAATCCTGGAGGAATCAAAAAATAACCTATTGGTGGAAAGATCGTCTAGAGACGTACCAACAACGTTGGGGAATATCTCTAGCTTATCACTTAGAGGAAAAATAGACGAGCAATCAGTTACGATACTGTTTGTAAGTACAGCATTGGTACCATCTTGTCCGCCGCAAATTTCAGACCATGTCTTGAGGAAGGAGACAAGTGTCGCTGCATCGGCTACTTGATGCCAAATAGAGACACCAATGGCTACTCCTCCACAAGAAAAGGAAGTGACTTGGACGCCCAGAAGCAATTGGTCAGCTAAATCGAGTGATCTTTCATGGAGATGGGAGGGAAGTAACTTCACCAACTGGGTAAGCTGGATTTGGCGATTGCTCAACCCTGGCAGCCCAATAGATGCCAGGGCCGAGATATAACTGACGCCTTCATCGTTGCAATTGATGCTGAAATTGTTACCACCCTGGAGTCGACCCGCTAAAGGGTAGAATTGGGTCATAGTAATGGAGAGGGAGCTCTTGAGATGGTCATGAACTTTGTCTAAGGAGTTCTCGGGGGTCGACGTAAAGAAGAAGACGGTGGATCCGTAGAAAGGAGGGCTCATTCGATCTAGACGGCAGAGTTTATGGGAGCTGAGATGCTTTGGGGTTGGTGAATTGGGCTTGATGGTTTCTACGGAGATGACTTGTACATTGAAGGCCATGATGCTTATCACAAGTACTATGTTGATGGATACTGATCTGTGAAGATGCGGAAGTTATATGTACACCGTCCCACATCATGTAATTTTAAATTAAACCATCTCGTGTCTATTTATTTAATCACAAAAAGTAGTACTGATTTGTACGCGTTTAAGATACTTATTTTACATAACACCTCATTCTGAACAGTACAAGCTAAAAGTCTCCTCTTACTTTAAATAATATTAGTACTAATTACGCTGCCATGTGACTTCACATGGACACCCCAATTTGCACGTTGGAAATCTCAACATGGCAACATCAGTAGTATTAATCTATGCATATGGTAAAATCATACAGTAAGGAGCTACATCCAGTGTTTCGTTGTTGTGAAAAAAAAAATATGTTAGAAGGTCGAAAACGATCTAAAGACGGATCCGGAGTGGTCGTCCCAAGAAATATTTGAACGAATAAGCAAAGATGGAAGAAATATGGGGAAAACGAATAGAAGATATGTAGATCTGACTTGGTAAATGAGAAAAGAATTGGTGGAAAAACAAGAACTTTATTGAAAATATAGAGAAGGAGGACAAGAGGAAAGCATAAAGGATAAAAACTACATATATTCTACGCTAAGATAAAAAGCCGAAGCTTTGACAAAGATTTGATGTGTTGTGTTGTGTTGTTGGGGGGTGTCTTTCTTCTATGCCAAGCCTGTCATTATATAGAAAAAACTAATCCTAGCCCAATGCGAAAACTCTAGGCCATACAATACAGAAAACCTAAATTGTTCCCGACCTCAGATATGAAAAACTAACTGCCCAAAACTTCCAAGATGATTATATATATCCAGCCAAGTTAAAGCCATAATATGCAAAGAATTTTCTAGTAAATCAGTCGAGACCTAGCCATTGTCAGCCTGCAGATGATCACTCTTCTGGATATATCTGTGTGCTCATGATTTTTTCGAGGGCACTTGAATTCAGCCTTATATGGCTGAGTAGAAACTCCATACATTTCACTAAAATAACCGTACGAATATTGTTGAAAGTTTCTAACCTTTTGCTTTTGAATCTTTTTCCTCAACCTTCTTCGTTGAGTCTTTGTGAAAGTCAGTTGATGAATTTTTAGAAATTTGCAACCCCCCCCCGAGTGTGAGTTTAATTTTCTTGGCACTTCTTTCTGCATAAGCTCCATATGATGGTTTTGGCACCTTATAGGTCGATCACTTCTTATAGCTCATGTCTTACATGGTTCTTTCCTAGACCATGCAAGCTCTTCCTCGGGTACTCAGACCTTGGTAATCTTACTATCTTGGAGAATACTTTGCTCAATCTTTAGCTGAGTAAGTACATCCTTCTTGACCCACGCATACTCAGGCTGTCTCTTGCCAGTTTTGGCTGATTTTGGCCGCATTATAACATTCTTTCCCATGCATGGGCTTCTATTGAAGTGGTGTGTGACTTGCACGGTAGGGAATCTGTCACGACCCAAATCCGGGTCGCTGACTCGGCATTAGGTCACGCTCACCTAAACTAACGAGCTGCGACCCAACCAGCCTTATAAATATATACAAACGCAAAATGCAGAAGCGTAATCATAAAAATAAACATACATAAACATATTACAAAATATCCATACAAAGTCTAGAGTTCGAACTTAAAGTTCTACACTGTATAATGGAGCGACTACTAAGATCACAAAAATAATACCATCCGAAGCTTTAGGAACCCGAGAAGAAGACGACGGGTTCAATCGGTTGAATAGACAAAAACTCTTTGGACGTCAAAACTAGATTCAAAGCTCATCACCTGTAGAGGAGGGGTAAGTACTTAGAAGTACTTAGTAGAGGATATTAAAACTAACGTATAATTAACTAACCAACCACATGCATAGACAAATGTTCCAAACTAATACTTAGCACTTCACATGTAATTCAATTAAATAAAGACAAATTCATAATCATACACATAGGCATGTTCCGACCATAAAGTGGTATCGCAAACGTCGTCATATCATGGATGGACTTCGGATAGGTCTAGAATGTGTCACTCCCTCTCACAATACTGGGATACCATATCTTATAGCACTTTCATAATCAAACTCCGTCGGCCGTATCATATCATACCAAATCCAATGTATCCCAAAATATATATGCACAAATACCAACATCCCCGGTTGGTCACGGGTAGACCTCATTGTCCGCCATCTTACAAATTGACTCATATATAATATACGGGAGTTCATAATTACCAAAATCATAACCTCATAATCCCAAAAGACTCATATTTGTCAAAACCATGCATAAACCAAAATCATCAAAGCACACAAATCAAAGACTTACATTCATAATTCATCATATCACCACATAATCATCATATCAAAGTAATATAACAAGTTATAACAATCATGTTAGCCAAAACAGAGGTTAGGGATAATATCACCCTACCTTAACCAAAGTGCACAAAAGCTCCTAAAAGTGATCCGTACGCTGCTTCACGTCCCTCGATGCTTAGACTTCACAAGATGATCAACTAATCAAATAAAACAACCTTCTATCATTCACAACTTCTCAAACATGAGGAAGTATAGAAAATCTACACCTAAGTTCTTAAATATCAAACCCTCTCACCAAGTCTCCAAAACATGCATAATACTCATCTAATCCATCATCAAAGCATAGATCATCATCTATAAACATCATATCATCCATTCAAATTCTCAAAACCCTCAAACCTAAAACCACAAAGTTGCTCAAAACCTCACTTGCTTACACCAACTTCAAGGTATTCACAAACCCTACATTTATTTCTAGTAAACTTACGCCTTAAATCAACTTACCAAGTCACAAATCCAAGGAAAGCTTCGTCTCTTTCTCATTCTCTCTTCTCCACATTTTTCCCTTCTCTCTCTCTCTCTCTCTCTGTTTTTCTTGAAAGGATGCACAATGAATCCACTCACAAAACCTCTTAGATATTTTAAGCAAAACCTTTCATAAATGGAAAGTCTATCCTCAAGGTTATTCCACTTTGGTCCTCAACCTTTCAAGCCATCTTCAAACACTCCAAGACTTCTACTTAAGTTCTAATAAGCCCTTAAATCATGTTACAATCTATAAAAAGTCATATTGATCGCCAATGGCAAAATCTCTCGACGTTGATGGAAATCGAACCTATACATGAGCACTCACAACTCTCACATGATCATATCTCAAAAATCCTCAAATATCAAAACTAATTTAACCTCATTATATTTCTGGATGTTACAAACCTCCTCGAATTGGAATCACTCAAATAGGAGGCAGTATTAAGAAGTTATGAATTTTTTAAAAAAAGTGTGTGCAGCTCAGTGCTCGCTGGTCCCAAATTTTCTGAAATCTGTAACTCCCCCAGCAACCGCTGGCCCAACCAGTGCACGCTAGGCTCCACTACTTCCAAATTTCTCCAAACGCTCAACATCAAAGTCGTAGATCTAGGCCCGTGACCATTTGGTCCAGTGGCATTAGGGTGGGTTGGGTTAGGGAGAGGTCATGGGTTCAAACCATGCCTCTAACATGTATTAGATTAAGTTTCTAAAAACAAAGTCGTAGATCTAGGTCTCACGGATCCTCTCATTTTGGAATCGCTCAAATCGGAGTATGTATGCAAAAGTTATGATTTTTCTACCGAAAGTCGACGAACTAAGCCTAGCATTCCTAATACCAACCGAAATCACACCAAACTAAAAAACGTAAGGCTCAAATCACAAATCTCAAAATACGAAAGTCGTAAACTAATGTGTTGTGAACCTATCCGAATTAAAATCATCCAAATTGGAGTTCACACGAAAAAATTACACCTATTCTCCCTAAAATCGATGAATTTAACACAACAGTTTTAACACCGATCAAAACAAAATAATCAAAGGTGGGACGAACAGTCATGACCAATACAAATTTAGCAAGGGTCGTAACAATCTCCCCTCCTTATAAAATTTGGTCCCCAAATTTGCTTAACAAAGACCGACTTACTTGTCATTCGAAAAGATGAGGAAACTTGGCCTTCATCTCTTCTTTCATTTCCTAAGTTGCCTCGACCAAGGTGCGATTAGCCCACTCAATCTTGACCATCTGAAGTTCTCTATTCCGAAGTTTCTTGATCTTCCGATCCAAAATTCTTACCGGATTCTCTTGATACATCATATCACCACTAATCTCCACAACTTGCAGTTCCAACATATGCATAGGATCATGCAAATACCGCCTAAGCATGGAGATGTGGAAAACTGGATGAACATGCGACATAGATGGTAGCAACGCCAACCGATACGCAACTCATCTGACTCTTTCCAGAATCTCGAATGGACCAACATACCAAGGGCTTAGCTTTCCTCTTCTTCCAAATTTCATTGTCCCCTTCATGGGCGACTCTTTGAGGAAAACTTGCCACCCCACTTCAAACTCGATGTCTTTCCACCTCTTGTCGGTATAGGCCTTTTGCGACTTTTAGCTGACTCTAATCTTTGTCGGATTAATTGAATCTTCTCATTAGTCTCTTGCACCAAATAATTCCCCAAAAGTTGCTTCTCACTAACTTCGTTCCAACATAACAGAGATCTACACTTCCTCTCATACAAAGCTTCATATGGAGCCATCTCAATGTTAACCTGATAGCTATTCTTGTACCCAAACTCCATCAAAGGCAAATATTGATCCCAACTTCCTCCGAAGTCAATGGTGCAAGTTCGCATCATATCCTCCAAAATCTGAATGACCCATTCAGACTGACCATCTGTTTGAGGATGAAAGACCGTACTCAAATCCAATCGAGTTCCCATAGCCTCCTAAAACTTTCTCCAGAATTGTGACGCAAAATGCGTTCTGCGATCGAAGATAATCAAAATTGGTGTGCCATGCAACCGAACGATCTCGTCAATGAATATCTGGGCTAGCCTACTTGCATCGTAGGTGATCTTGATTGGCAGAAAATGTGCCGACTTGGTCAATCTATCAACGATGACCCACACATTTTCATAACCTCGAGAGGTTATCAGAAGTCCTACTAACAGATCCATCGTAATCCATTCCCACTTCCACATCAAAATCTCCAAAGGTTGCAATAATCTCGAAGGTCGTTGATGTTCTGCTTTCACTTGCTGACAAGTTAGACACTTGGAGACGAAAGTTGCAATGTCTTGCTTCATACCCTTCCACCAATAGTTCCCTCTCAAATCGTGATACATCTTTGTAGACCCCGGATGCATACTATACACTGCTTGGTGTGCTTGAGCCAACAACTCCTTTCTCAAATCTCCGACATTCGGAACAACCACTCGTAATCCATAATATAACATGCCATCATCAAGTTGGAACTTAGGCAACACACCTAGTTCAACTTTTCTTATCATCTCAATCACCTCCGGATCTTTCTTTTGCAAACCCATGACTCGTCCTCGCAAGATGGGTCTCATATGCATCTCAGCCAAAAACCTTGGCTGAACTAGAGATTTTTGACTCAAAGCATCGGCTACCAAATTAGCTTTTCTCGGATGATATCTGATGGTGCAATCATAATCCTTGAATAACTCCATCCATCTCCTTTGCCGTAAGTTTAGATCTCGTTATTCGAAGATATACTTGAGGCTCTTATGATCCCTCAAGATCTCAAACTTCTCACCATACAGATAATGCCTCCAAATCTTCAAGGCAGACACAACGGCAGCCAATTTCAGATCATGCACCAGATAGTTCTTCTCATGCTTCTTCAGCTGTCTAGAAGCATAGGCAATGACGTTCTTATGCTGCATCAGAACACATCCCAATCCAATTTTTGACGCATCACAGTAGACTGAATACCCACCCGAGCGTGAAGGTAGGACTAACACGGGTGCATGTGTCAACCGATCTTTTAACTCTTTGAAACTTTCTTCACACTGCTCCGACCACTCATACTTTGCATTCTTCTGGGTTAGCCGGGTTAATGGTGATGCCAAAGTAGAAAAGTCTTTGACAAACTATCGATAGTAACCCGCTAAACCTAAGAAGCTATGAATCTCAGTCATATTTGTCGGAGTAGGCCAACTCATCACAGCCTCTATCTTTTTGAAGTCCATAAAAACTCCATCACTAGACACTATGTGCCCTAGAATGCTACACTCTGCAGCCAAAACTCACACTTTGAGCGCTTAGTATATAACTCTTTCTCTCGAAGCTTTTGCAATACCAGCCTAAGGTGCTTCTCATTATCTTCTTGACTCACGGAGTACACCAAAATGTCATCAATAAAGATGATCACAAACTGATCTAAGAAAGGTTTGAATGCCCGGTTCATCATGTCCATGAACGCAGCTGGAGCATTTGTCAAACCAAATGGCAGGACCAAAAACTCGTAATGTCCATATTGAGTTCTGAATGCTGTTTTTGAAATATCTGACTCCCTTATCTGCAACTGGTAGTACCCCGATCTCAAGTCAATCTTGAAAAACTATTTAGCTCCCCGAAGTTGATCAAACAGATCATCAATCCTCAGAAGTGGATATCGATTCTGAACGGTCATCTTATTCAACCTTCAGTAGTCTATGCATAACCGCAAAGTTCTATCATTCTTCCTCACAAATAAAACTGGTGCTCCCCACGGAGACATACTAGGCCAGATATAGCCTTTATCCAACAAATCTTGCAACTGTTCTCTCAGCTCTTTCATCTTAGCCGGAGCCATACGATACGACAATATCGAGATTAGCTCAGTGCCAGATTCTAACTCAATGCAGAATTCAATCTCCCTCACGGGAGGTAATCCCGACAAATCTTCGGGAAACACATCTGAATACTCCCTAACCACAGGAATATCATCCACTGAAACTTCATCCTTCCCAATCTCTTTCACCCAAGCTAGGTAGCTCATACACCCCCTCTCTAAAAACCGAGCAGCTTTTATAAACGAAATCAACTTAGGTACCATTACCCTCCGCTCACCTTGAAACTCAAACTCCATCTCTTCCAACAGACGAAAAGTGACTCGCTTCTCAAAGTAGTCTACCATCGCGTGATAAGAGGATAACACATCTATCCTTACTATCAAGTCAAAATTATCCATATCCAACATGTACAAATCTATCGACAACTCACGTCCACTGACTGAGATAACGTATGATCTGACCATCTCACAAATATTCATGTAACTGCTCAAAGGTGTAGCAACAATCATAAGTTCATCTAAGCACATAGGCAAAATATCCAAAAATTGCACATATCGGGACGACACAAAGGAATGTGTAGATCCCGAGTCAAAGAGAATATGCACATTAGATGAACCGACAGAAAGAGTACCTACAACAACATTGTTGCTAGCCTCGGCATCTCTCCTCGTTAGAGTATACACACGAGGTTGCACTCTGCTTCCTCCTCATTTGGATCTCACCTCCTCAATTCTTGAACCCGCTTCCCTCTAGACTTGAGGATGAGGATTTGCTTGCATAAATTGCAAGGCTACCATGCTTGCCACTTGTCTATGTTGTCCGAATGTAGGGCAATCTCTAACTAGGTGGCCCACCTTGTCACAGTCAAAGCAAGCTCTGATCCGCTTGTAGCATACATCCCCCAGATGTTGCTTCCCATAGCTCAGGCACATCCTGGAACAGCTGGATTGACCCGGAGCTGAATGCTGTCTATGGAAGTCATTTCCTCTACCGAATCTTCCAACTGTTCCTTCGCCCTTTGACGATGTTGACTGACCACCGGACTACCTCTCTTACAGCCTGAACCCTTGGTTCACACTTTTCTGTGGCTGCCTATCAATCCTCTGAATCTTTGACTGGCTCAGAGCTGTCTAATGATCACCATCTCGCATATCCAATGTCCGAGCACAATCCACAACAGTAGCATAAGTCTCAAATCCACAAGGTATCATGACTTTGAACATAGAATCGTCAAGGCCACGAACAAACCTCTTCACCTTCTTTTTCTCATTAGGGATCAAATGTTCTGCATAATGGGATAGATAGTTGAACCTCTGATTGTACTGATCCACTGTCATCCTAGGTGTTTTCATCAGTCGCTCAAACTCGAAAGCTCGAGCATCCTTCAAATTCTCGGGTAGAAATTGATCCAATAAGGCCTTGCTGAAGACCTCCCATGTCCAAGCATATGATCCCTCATTCTGGAACCATATTTTAGCTTCGCCAACTAACTGAAATGAGGCGAGCTCTACCATTCTTACCCCATCACATCTCAGGATTCTCTTCCTCTTCTCCATCTCATCAATGAAGACTTGAGGATCGTCTTTTATACCAGAGAATGTCGACGATCTTAACCTCAGAAATTCTCATAAAAAATCATCCTTAGCAGCTGATAGCATATTGTGCTCAATCTAAACCTGATGAGTCGCAATGAATTTCTCCATTGCCAACATTAACCAGTCCACGTTGTCGCTACCTTGCCCTTCCAACACAGGCGTAAGCGTATTAACGATAGGAAGAAGGACCTCATCCCTCAAAGTACCAACAGTTGGTGCAACCTCATAGGCTACTTCCTCCCTTCGACTTTGGGAGCCTTCCCCATTACCCCTCACCAATTCCGAATCACTATATGTGCTAGTCATATCCTCTTATACGAATGATTTAGAATAAGACACACTAAGGATCAACACACGAAAGAAGACAAAGACATGACAATCCTATGCTCTATTATACATCACACATAATTCAAACTTAAGAATCCTAGGCTCTAACAAACTTAGAGCTTTGAAAACCTATAGCTCTGATACCAACTCTGTCATGACCCAAATCTGGGTCGCTAAACTGATGAGCCACGACCCAACCAGCCTCATACCTATATACAAATGCAAAGTGCAGAAGCGTAATCATAAATATAAACATACATCAGCATATTACAAAATATCCGTACAAAGTCTAGAGTTTGAACTTAAAGTTTTACACTGTATAATAGAGCGACTACTAAGATCACAAAAATAATACCATCCAAAGCTTCAAGAACCCGAGAAGAAGATGACGGGTTCAAACGGTTGAACAGACAAAAAATCTTTGGATGTCAAAACTAGATCCAAAGCTCGTCACCTGTGGCAGAGAGGGTAAGTACTTGGAAGTATTTAGTAGAGGATATTAAAACTAACCTATAATTAACTAACCAACCACAGACATTGACACAAATTCATGCATAGACAAATGTTCCAAATTAACACTTAGTACTTCACATGTAATTCAATTAAACAAAGACAAATTCATAATCATACACACAGGCACGTTCTGACTATAAAGTGGCATCGTGAATGTCATATTATGGATGGATTTTGGATAGGTCTAGAATGTGTCACTCCCTCTCACAATACTAGGATACCATATCTTATAGCACTTTCATAATCAAATTCTGTCGGCCATATCATAATCGTACCAAATCCAATGTATCCTAAAAAACATGTGCACATGTGCCAACATTCCCGGTTGATCATGGGTAGACCTCATCATCCGCCATCTCACAAATTGACTCACATATAACATACGGGAGTTCATAATTACCAAAATCATAACCTCATAATCCCAAAAGACTCATATTTGTCAAAACCATGCATAAACTAAAATCATCAAAGCACACAAATCAAAAACTTACATTCACAACTCATCATATCACCACATAATCATCATATCTAAGTAATATCATAAGTTATGAAGAAGTTATGAATTTCTAAAAAAAGTGTGTGTAGCCCAACGCGCGCTGGAAACCCCAGCGCTTGTTGGTCCCAAATTTTCCAAAATTTGTAACTACCCCAGTGGTCGCTGGCCCAACCAAAGCACGTTGGGGTCCACTACTTCCAAATTTTACCAAACGCTCAACATCAAAATCGTAGATCTAGGTCTCACGAATCCTCTCATTTTGGAATTGCTCGAATTGGAGTATGTATGCGAAAGTTATGATTTTCTACCAAAAGTCGACGAACTAAGTCTAGCATTCCTAATACCAACCAAAATCACGTAAAACTCAAAAACACAAGGCTCAAATCACAAAACTTAAAACACGAAAGCCATAGACTAATGTGTTATAAACCTATCCGGCTTGAAATCATCCAAATCAGAGTTCACACGAAAAAGTTACACCTAGTCCCCCAAAGGTCGACGAATTCAACACAACATTTCTAACACCAATCAAAATAAAATAACCAAAGGTCAGACCAAACAGTCATGACCAATACAAATTTAGCGAAGGTCATAACAGAATTGCTTCACTACACTCTTACTTGGTTCAGTAGTCTCTATCATGTGTATGTCTTGCTCCCCGGATATGGCAGGTTGAGTTGTAACTTGGGCTTTCAATTTTGATATAGTTGTTATCACTATATCTTTCGATCTAGATAACATTATTTTTGATCTTTGCTTAAAATATAATCATTCTACTCTTCGATCGAGGTAAAATTAACTTGCTCCTCGATCGAGGTAAGATTATCATGCTCCTTAATGGTTGTAAGATCAATATACTCCTCAGCCAAAATGATTTCAGCCGATGTAGGAGCATTGATCACTACGTTGCAATGCTCTTCATGCCCCCGAGTAAGATAGAATTCCCATCATTATTCTAAAAGTGAACTTTCTCTTTGTGTCTTTATGTTGAGCTAGGACATAATTGGGCAGGTGCGATGCAGACCTTAGTAACATGTGTCTTGGTGGAGATCCTAAAATTCTCCTAGCAGAAGAAGATCCAAAAATCTTGAAAGGTGGTGGAGGTCCGAGAATTCTTTGTGTTGGGAATGCCTCTTTCTTCTCCTTAATTATGGATATTGCAAACTCAATAGTCATAGTATCGTCAATGAATGACACTTCTTTCTCACTAACTGTGGTATCGGCCAATTATAAACTAGTCTTTTTGTCAACCTTTTCGACCGCTGGAATAAACCTTGGATAGATTTAGTCGATTTATGCACAACTGTGTCAACTTTAGTCTTGTCACTGTGTGAGTCAAAATATCTTCGATCTTCAAGTTCATCTACGTTGCACAATGGTAAAAATGACTCTTCCTTATTGAAAGTTGTGGTTTCAACCCAATGTGGACTAGCCGTTCGTTCGCTCTCCCATATAGGAGAGCTACAATACTGCATAGATATAGCCGATTCATGCACGACTTTGTCAATTTTAGTCTTGTGATTGGAGGAGTTGAGATATTTTTGGTCTTCAGCTACTCCACGTGATAGCACTCTAGTTGAGTTATTTAACATAGAGTTGGCTGTATATCTTATCGTAAATTTAATTTTCTCCAGGTGTCTTTACATATTTCGAATCACTACCTCACTGTTAGGAACTAACAATACTCGAAGTACTACATTGCTTCTTGCCACGCAACCATGCTTAAGGTATTGCCAAAGTTTGACTGAAATTTTTCAGCACGTTGAATTCTCCTGTCTCCAACTTTCTTGGTGTAGTAATCAATATCACTAACCAGATAATCGTGTAACTCAAAACCATATGTTTTAACATCCTCAATCAGATAATCCGGTGATTCATCACCATAGACTGTAATATCTTTAATCAAATCCTCAGGTAATTCAACACCGTAATAGATATTATAAAACCACCTTAGAACTATAAAACGAGTTTCTCTCCGACTTTCATATGTATGTCACAATCTTTCCTTCACGATCTTCAAAGATATTTTACTTTACATATTGACCAACTTTTGTTATTTTGGCCGTATCTTTCTCGTCAAAGATCCGAGTAAAGTGAGCTTAGTGTCCATAAAAAAAGGAGAGATATATCTTCAATTTTTACGATTTAAGTCTCTCTAGATTCGGCCTTAAAAGGCCGGAAATGTTCTCCAAAGTTAATAGATCTGTTTGTGTATTAACTCATAGATTGACCAACATATAGTATTTCGGTCTTAACTTTTTGATACAAACTCCGATTTTGGCGTTCTTGGTATCCAGAGAGAGAGGAAACATCATTCTCCAACTTTTATGATTAGTGTTTCTTCAGATTCAGCCTGTAAAGGGCGAGAAATACTCCTTGAAATATATGGATCTAGCTGGATGTTAACTTACAAATTGACTACTATGCAGTATTTCGGTCTTAACTTTCTTGTATGAACTCCAATTTTGGCGTTCTTAGTATCCAAAGAAAAAAGAAAGACTGTTCTCTAACTTTATTGATTTGAGCTTTTTCAGATTCGGCCTATAAAAGACCAGAAAGACTCCTCAAAGTTTACAGATTTGGTTGGATGTTAATTTGCAGATTGACCAATATATAGTATTTTGATCTTAACTTTCTGGTATGAACTCCAATTTTGGCATTCTTGGTATCCAAAAAAAGAGAAAAGATCGTTCTACAACTTTTTTGATATAGATTTCTTTAGATTCGGCCAAAAAGACTCAAAACCGAACAGGTATTCTCGTGAATCACTCTTCTCAAACGCCCTCCTTAGTCCCACCGAGCGTGCCAAAAAACTATTGTGCAGGAAAAAAATAAGTTAGAACGTCAAAAACAATCTAAAGACGGATCTGGAGTAGTCGTCCCAAGAATGATTCGAATGAATAGTCAAAGATGGAAGAAATATGGGGAAAACGAATACAAGATATGTAGATCTGACTTGGTAAATGAGAAAATAATTAGTGGAAGAGCAACAACTTTATTGAAAATATAGAGGAAGAGGACAAGAGGAAAGCATAAAGGATAAAAACTACATATACTCAACGCTAAGATAAAAAACCGAAGCTTTGACAAAGATTTGATGTGATGTGTTGTGTTGTTGGGAGTGTCTCTCTTCTATGCCAAGCATGTCATTATATAGAAAAAACTTACCCTAGCCTAATGCGAAAACCCTAGGCCGTTCAATATAGAAAACCTAAATTGTTCCTGACCTCATATATTAAAAATTAACTGCCCAAAATTTTCAAGCTGATTATGACCTTTTTCCGCATCAAATTTGGAAAAGTGAAACTATGAAATTGTAGATTTGTCTCTTATCTTTCTGTAGCTTTTGAAATCACCTCAATCCGATATTTGAGTAGTTAGTTACGGATTTTTTACTAAAATTGGACAGAAAATCCGCGAATTAAATTTCCGCTACAACGTTGGTAATATTTTTGTTCGTAGACAATCTCCACAAGGAGACCTAAGGAATTTGTTCGACCACCATTGTAAGGTGCTGGACGTGTTCATCCCTGGAAATGTTTCAAAGAAGAACTCTCAGTTTATTTGTTAGGGTTCCATTCGGAGCGGAATCTTCAGCTATGATCAAAGGGTTACATAACGTTCTTGTTGGCAAAACGGCGGTGCGGCCTCAGCCTCGAGGGTTTAATTCAGCCCTTGTTTAAGGAATGGAAAAACCTAGACCAAGGTTCCTGATGTCCTATAATTAATTGTTTAATTCAGTCCTATAATCGTTTAGGAAACCTCGTAACATACATTCTAATGCATGAAAATGTTTTTCTCCCAAATTAGTTACTTTTTATATTCTTTATTAGTCAAATTTAGTACAGAAAATAACTATGTAGATAAAAAATTCGATATAATCAAGCCAAGAGTAAACAATGACCACTTAGAGAAAATTAAAGCTTAAACTCTAAATAATTTCAATTTTATAGTCAATGACATTCACATTTGATCGAAACGTCATAAATTACCGTCTAAGCTATGAAACATATATATTGCTTCTTTAAATCCAGATACTAAAGAGGAATTTGTGTACAAGGCCAAATTCAAAAAGGGGAATTATCGTAAGTCACTTGCTTTGTCTAAATTACTATTTTACTCCATATTGTGTCAAAATTAAAATTTTAATCCCTATTTTATTTTTATCGTACTCAAAAATCTCTGTCATCAGGATCATAAGTTTTTTTAGACAAAAGATAGATGAGATGATTCATTTATCCTTTAATAATAAAAAAAATTGCTTTCCTCCTTTCTCCCCTCTGCACCCTTCCCTTCCCTCTCTTCTCTTCTCTCGTCTTCAATCCCATCTTAAACATCCCTCATCCTCTCGAAAACTAATTCAATAATCATAATTATCCAATTAAACACCAAAAATATCTAATTAAATAAGCATGAACATGCTCACCATCATTGGGTTAGAAAAATACCCACTAACGTGATAATACTTTTTCTCAAAAATAATAGTCAACATGAAACTTAAAAGAAAGAATCCTCTTCTCTACATTTTATGGGCTCATCTTCTTCCTTGAACTTCTTACCCCTAGAAATTTGGCTTTTGGTTAATGGTGTACTGAAAGTAGCTTATAGTTTGCGTTACTGGAACTTAACAAGTGTCCTACTCGTAAAACCCAAATCAGCTAGCTAAGTTTCAAATTCTGAACAAAGACAAAATAAGACAATCGCATAATGGATGTTTGACCATGTTCAAGAGTGTTTATTTAATTGAATTTTTTGTGTTTAATTAGTTTTCTCGGAGAGGGGAAGTTGTAAATGAAGATGAGAGGACAGAGGGTGGGAAAGAGAGAAAAATTCTCTATTTTTAAATTTTTTTAACTAAGAGGTAAATGGGTCATCACACCTTTCACTCCCCAAAAAAATCACAATGTATTAAATATACTAAGTGGGGTTAAAATTTTGATTTTGAAATAAGAGGAATTAAACCAAGTGAATTAGGCAAACTATAGGGGTCTAGGACGATTTTCCTATTAAAAATCCATAAAATACTCTAACAAAGAGCTGATCAATTAGGATGTGGGAGTAAACTTGACATGCCCAATGATTCTGGTGCCTTGTTCGAATTTAGACATATCTTTTTTGGAAAATGCCACCGATGATATATTAGAATGTACATATCTATGTTCAGAGTCATATAAGATTTTTGGATGAGAACAAATCTTTTCTAATAAACCTATGTAATAGTCTGAATTCGACAACTTTAATTATTTTTTAGTTAAGTTTGGTAAAATATATTTGGTTGCTATTACTATGATATCGAGTCTTCTTTAGTTCGTTTGTCCTTTGTGTCCTGAAACTACTATGAACTGTTATGTATTTGGTTCAAAACCATCCCAGTGCAGAGAAATAAATTTAGAAACGGAGAAAAGCTCTGTTGGCATTTAGATTCACGGTAGCTTGGGATACTATGTAGACACCATAAAAAATACTAGCATTTTTTAGAGATTCGTCACAAAATTAGTACTAATTTGTTTTTTAAAAACACATGGTATTTAGACTATTAAGTTGATTAATCCAAGTTCGATTCGGATAGATCTATAAAAGATGGCAAAATTCTTCTACTAAATATTTAATATTTTCAAATACTCAAATCCGAAATTTAGTTAAGTCATAACAATTCATAGCTAGTTGATATAAATGATTATTATAATAATTTGTAAGCGTTCAAGATATCTTGTTTTGAGTATACAGTTTGACTTCTCCCTTTTAATGGTAGAAACTAGATCATTACGGGAAATTCTTATTTTATATAATATTAGTATATTTCTCAAAAAAAATATAATATTGGTATTTGATTGAAAAATCAACTTGCCATGTGACTTTGATTGAAAAATCAACAAGAGATCCCCGCCTATCCTAGATCATGTAACTTTTTATCCAAATTATCTAATACGTGGATACCGTTGACTTATTTAAATTTGATTACGATAAATTTTAAAATTCTCTCAACTCTGATACGAGTTTAAATAAAACAAAATCAAAATAGAAATGGTTGTATTAATACCTGCAAGCAATTAAGACACATCGTCCAACGTTCTTCTAGTCTATCCCGTACTAGAAAACAAAATATCCGGAAAAATAATCCAACATTATATTTTTGTTTGTCACCCTATTATATCTCTCCCGTTGTGTTGTATATGTACCTCCCCGTAGTAAATTGGACAGAGGACGGCTATAAGCGATATTCTTTTCAACACAAACGATAGCTAAAGCTGAATTTACCTCTATAAATAGACGACAATGCGAATCATCCCAAACTAACTTTAATTCCAGAATGAAGGCCCAAACCTTAACAACTAATATCATACAAATACAATATGAATCAACTCACACCTATTGTAGTATCGCGATATAAAAAATATAACATTGACTTTTGTTAAAGTTCAAAAAAATCTAGTTTTCTAATTCGAGGTCTGACTCCGCATTCACATAGTTTTGAACCCTTATGAGACAAACTGAAAGATTGCATTGCAAGTTTTCTTTAATCCCGCAGTAGCAACAACCTTTTCCTCCGGCCCAAAATGCAAGTGCTAGCCAATGACACTCCTTCATTAGTAACATATGGAATCCCTTTATCGCAACATGGCACAAATTTTAATCCCACAGACTTCCTTAAGAGTGTTTT
>SOPF01028206.1:46384-82715 GCA_012979155.1 Hypericum perforatum
TTCATTTCAGTTTTTATCTTTTGTCTTACTTATGACCATATCTTGTGTGGTTATTCATAAAAATAGTCTAAGGGTTATAACGTGTAATTTTTCGACTAAATTATTTTTTGGGCAAAAGACTAAGGTCTTTCTTATATGGCTAAGGGTTATAACGAGTACTTTTTTGACTAAATTATTTTTTGGGCAAAAGTCTATGGTCTTTCTTATATGGCTGGTTTCGATAATCCGTTATAAATATTTTTAGTGTTTGGTTTAATTATTTTATCGAATCTAAAAGTATAATAAAATCAAAAGGATGAAACTTTGTGATGCATTAAGAAAATAAAAAGACTAAATCGTAGATAAAGTTATGCACGATCGACCCAAAAATAGTTTGTCATTTTTTCGGGGTGGAAGAGGGGGAAGTAAATAAAATTTTACTTGTCCAAAAGAAGTATCACAAAACAAAAAGTTAGACAAGTCATGTAGAAATACCTATAAAAAATTATCCATAAAATATTAAAATATATTCGATGCTCTAATTTGTAAGCAAAATATCACATCAAAATTCCAAACAAAGTCTTACAGGTGTTAGTAACAGCGTTACAGACCATTTTGAAGGAAAAGCTGGAGTAATATACTAATATTTGGCTAATCCTTTATGCTAATCCATATGCTCTAATCATCTCCTTCATTTTCTCCAAAATATCAGCAATCTGAATTCTGAGGTACATTTCCTGATCCCTCTACATTTCAGCTTGATAAAAGATCCCACAAGTTCCAAGTCTCTTTGAGATATTACTTAAATAAATCGTATAGAGTAGAAAGCTCATATCATTGGTGTAAAAAAAATTCTAAAATAAGATAACTCTAAGTTGTAACTCGAAATGATTGAAAATTGAATCTTTTACTACAAGATATCTACCCACCAAAAAAATAACATGGTCTCTATGTGAAATCAAATCATATAGAGATCATTCCCTTTAAATTCAATGGATGGATTTCAGTTTGATGATATCAAATTAGAGTAGTAATTGAGTAACAATAGTCGAGTATTCGTCCTCGAAAATGTTCTACTGTTGTTCAAATAAAAGATGGATCTAAGTTGATAAAGCAAGCACCATCTTACCTTTCCACAGCTTCAGCCCTTTCCATCACGATCTGCTTAACCCTATTTTCAAGCTCAATTAACTCTCTCGAAAACCTGCAACAAGCAACGTCGTAATCTTAACACTGGTCGAGGGACCTGACACAGCTATCCTTAAACAATGTCCGAGGAAAAAAGAAGAACAAGATAGCAAAAGCAAAGCCAGCAGACATTATCTGAAATGCCAACATTCTCTGTGCGCCCATCAACCATTCGGATAACCTATTCATATTGCAAATCACAGAAGTTAAAAACAACAGATAGGAATCGACGAAAATATAAGTTTCAATCGGTACAAGGTCTAAGAATTTAGAGCCTGGCACTGGCCTGGGTTCTGATGTTTCTAGGATCAGCTCCAAAATTCTCCAGCACACGGGCCGCTACGCCTTCACCTTCGCGGAGTAGGCCAAGAAGCAAGTGCACAGTCCCAATGTCGCCGTGAACTGACACATTTAATAAGCCACATCATCATCCACTAGACGGACATCCAGAGTTCAATTACATAGTTGTCAACGATTCACAACGAATTCCGAATCAATTCACAAGTTCCATAAAAAAGAGAAATAACGATCATTACCAAGCTGACGAGCTTCCTCGAGCGAAAGGTAAAAAACGCGCTTTGCATGAGGAGTGAATGGAATCTCCTCTGCTACAAATCCGCCGCCTCTTCCAATAAGTTTTTCAACTTCGACCCATGCATCTTCGACCGGTAAGAGATTTCTCAGTTTTACTCATCTAGCTCATAAACTTGTCCGAGTTACATTAGACACTTGTATCAAAATCTTGGTAATTTGTTTAATTTGATAATGTATCACAGTTATCAAAAATAAAAAATAGAATTCTAATAAAATTAAAGAAATCAAATGAAAAATGTAAAACTTATTATATATCTACAAGTTGATGAATCATAATAGTTTCACACGATCGAGGAACATTTGTGAATTCATAAATAGAAAAAAGACATATTCATTAATTACCATCATCTAAATTTTTTTATTAATAATAATGTAATTTACACACTTAGCATTGTGTAAACCTATTAATAGTAATGTTACTTACACACTTGAAAATATGCATATCATCCCAATTTATCACATTGTAGGTGCACGTGTCAAGATGTCGGTGGAGACGGGGTCAAGATGGTGGGGGCGTAGTATCCCGCCACCTCTTCGCCCGTGGCTGCTTCTTCTTGGCTCCCTTGCTTGTAGTAGCTCCTTTAGGCATGGTGTGAGCGGAGAGAAGATGAAAATGTTAGGATCGCACAACACACACCAACACGGGAACAAAGTCGCACAAGGAACACGGACACAAGATATAACGTGGTTCGGCCTAATGTCTACGTCCACGGTGAGAAAGGAGAACTTTTATTAATGGGAACCGAGTCACAAAGCCTTACAACAACCCTAGTAACATGCCTTTATATAGTAGGCAACACTTGGGATACAAGAAAACCTATCTAGGTCAAACTAGGAGTCCAAAACGAGTCCCGAGCTGATTAGGAAGTTCTGCCGCAGAAGTACCCAGCGTACGTTGGCTTCCCCAGCGTACGCTGGCCTTGCATTATGGACCCCCCAGCGTACGCTCGCTTGCCCAGCGTACGCTGGCCCTCCAATCTGTCTCGCCACAACTCAACAATCTCTACCTTGGCGAGAAATCATCCCGTGCGAGAAACCATGAAGCTCCACCCGAACTTCAACAAACTCCACCTTGACAAAGACTCCACCCCATGAAGAACCATGAGAACTTGCGAAACTCGACTCTACTACCGACTCACTCCATCAACCGTAGATAACTGCCATCATCAATAAGACCATCTCAACTTTCTCGCGCACTTCGTTCAATCACTTGGAGCCAACCCCATAGCTCAAACTTTCGAGCTCACTTGGCCTATTCCCTCCAGTCTCTATTGAACCCGAAATAGCGAGTCCCCTTGCAGAAGCAACCTTGCGACCAATAGACGTACCCTCTATTATCCGGTCAGCCCCATGCTCCGCAACCTCGAACTGCTTTTCCGCCAAATTATCTTGCCATAAACCAATGCTATTTGCCATAACATACAATGGGCAACCTTTTATTCCACCTAATAGAACCCTCAACATGCTTCGAACACCAAAGTTCGGCCTTGAGTGAGATACCCGACTCGTACGTGATGTCACTAATGGCTTTACATACCCAATGCCAAGCCAACCGAACATCTTTGACGTGCACGTCCCTTTAGACAACCATAGCGGGGCTCAGCTAACAAAGCTTTTCCGAGACAACCTTGACTTCCCGCCAACCATGCCTCCACAAAGCAACCATAGCTTGCTATCCATGTCTGCGAATCCCAACTCTACTCAAACCATCCATGTCGAGCCTTTGCTCCCTCACGCGAACTAACTTTACATGACCTGAGCTACTTGCCTCTCCCTCAGAATACAAGGATGTGACTCCATCTACAGCAGTGCGCCCCACTAACCTGTAGGAATTCCGAATATCTCTTTTGCCCTTCATCACCACCACAGTATTCTTCTCCACCTCGATTAGACCACCTATTACCTTGTAGCCGTACCCGCCACAATCTAAGGCTCCTAATGAGATCAGATTCCTCTCCAACTTCGGAACATGCCTAACTCCACACAACTTTACCACGACACCATCCCACATCGTGATTTGGATATCTCCTATGCTGGTGATCTTAGCAGCGGAACCATCACCCATAGTTACCATCCCTGAATCAACGAACTCGTACGTGTCGAACCACCCTCTCTTGGGCGTCATGTGAAAGGAACAGGCGCTATCCAAAGGAATCCGAATGCTTTGGACCTGACAAAATAAAAAGATAGTCACCATCTGCCTAGTTCGAACCTGAGGCAATATTCATGGAACCCGACCCTCCTTCGTGATCCCGAGGTTTTCTTGGATAATCCTTCTTCAGGTGGCCTTTTTCACCACACTCATAGCAATTTCCCCTAAACGTCCTTGACCCCGACTTGGATCCCTTTCCATCTTTCCATCCTCGATCTCCATGGTTACCTCTCACAACCAGCACTTCTGGGCGTTCATCTCCGGTTTTCCTCCTTTGATGAAACCCTAAAAGAGCACTTATGATCTCCTCCAACTCCAGGGACTCTTTTCCCATTGTCAGAGTTGTAACCAAATTCTCGTAGAAAGCCGGTAAGGAATTCAGGAGCAACAACGCCTTATCTTCCTCCTCGAACTTCACATCAACCTTTCTCAAGTCGCTCACTAGCTGACTGAAACCGTTAATATGTTGGCTCAAATCCGAGCCCTCCTTCATCTTTAGCTCGTACAATTATTGCTTAAGATAAAGCTTGTTCGATAAAGACTTAGACATATACCTTGCCTCCAATTTCTTCCATACCTCAACTGGTGACTCCTCATCCATCACGTGATACATCACGTCGTCCGCCAAGCACAAGCGAATTGTCGCCACCGCCTTGGCCTCCATCTCCTTCCACTCTTGGTCCCCCATCTTCTCGGGTTTATTCTCCGAGAGTGCGACAACCATCCCTTGTTGCACGAGGAGATCCTTGACACGCCTTTGCCACAACCTGAGATTCGACGTCCATCTTCCTCTCACCAAAAAAGCTCTGATGTTGTTAGGATCGCACAACACACACCAACACAGGAACAAAGTCGCACAAGTAACACGGACACAAGATATAATGTGGTTCGGCCTAATGTCTACATCCACGGCGAGAAAGGAGAACTTTTATTGATGGGAACCGAGTCACAAAGCCTTACAACAACCCTAGTAACATGCCTTTATATAGTAGGCAACACTTGGGATACAAGAAAACCTATCTAGGTCAAACTAGGAGTCCAAAACGAGTCCCGAGCTGATTAGGAAGTTCTGCCGCAGAAATACCCAGCGTACGTTGGCTTCCCCAGCGTATGCTGCCCTTGCATTCTGGACCCCCCCAGCGTACGCTCGCTTGCCCAGCGTACGCTGGCCCTCCAATCTGTCTCGCCACAACTCAACAGAAAAGCTGTCAGGAGGTGACCGCTCTACTCCTTTAGGGGAGGGACGAGGACCTAGTTGTAAATCGAGAGCCAGATACCGACGACAAACAAGGAGACGAGGACAATCCAGGTGGTAGGCATATCGAATTTGGTGGTAAAGTGGAAACTCATCTTTGTCATTTGCGAGACTCTAAAAGTCAATTGTTGGTGGATGTCAATTAAGGATATGATCCATGATAACTAAATTGGAATGATATTTCATAAAAACTTCACTTCTTCCACTTGTTAGATGCTCGTTAACTTTTATGTGCTTATAAATGTACCGTCCAGTTTTATGTCGCTATTAGACGGTACACAACAAGTTTATGGATACTAACGAGCACCCAAGGAGTGAAAGAAGTAAAATTCTTATTAAATATAATTCCAATTTTTTTATTAGGAATCATACCTTTAACCGAAATCCACCAACAAGTGACATTTACATTCTCACAAGCGACGAAGATGGATTCCAATTTATCACCCACTTCAAAATACCTGTCACTTGGATTATTGTTGTCTCCCTGTTTGAAAGGTGTTTGTTCCCGATAAACAAGATCGCTACCCTCAAGCAAGAGATTAGAGTATATAGCATCGGGGAAAGTGCTCCGGTCATGCAATATTCTTCTTTCCTATAGATACATCGTGACGCGGAAAGAAAACTGTAGATAAAAAAAACATAGACCACCACCATATTAACACATTAAACAGAAGGGAAAAAAACCAACATGTTTACACTCTAGATGTCTTCATCTTAAAAAAACAAGATATATCAATCCAAAAAGGACTCTTTTGCATAATCTGAATCTAAACTGTAATTGGTATTTTTTTTTCATTCCATATAATCAAATAACATACTGATATGTTCAATCCTTCCTTTTTTTTGTGGAATCACCATATTTTATGCTCTTCTAGAAGTTTATTTTTTTTCTTTAAAAAATAATAAAACTATAATTTTGAATAATAAATATGTAAATAATAAAAAATGATTGTGTGAAACTGTATAATCCTTATTCAACGATAATATAAGTCATCAAAGGTCCGTAGTTTGTTAACTAGAGCTAGTCACAAAACAAATAGTTGTTGCGAAATCACAAATTGGTTTTGAGCATGTTAGAATTTTGGATAGTACTCGGGTTATTTTCTCAGTATAGAATCAAAATCTAATGCATAAAATATAAATATCATAATATTCAATCTCTTCCGAACAAACCTGAATGAAAACCATCGTGGCGATGTAAATGCAAAAACGTACTCGAATGGGTTGATGTAGAGTAGAATATAATTGTAACTATAGCTTAAATTTTTTTTTATCGTTTAGTGATGTCTATAGATGAAAAACATTAACATCTATTTATAGGGAAAGACAAGCCTCAACTATATACCTAAATTTAATCTGGTGCGTCCATCAAGTTTCTAATGGACGGTTGAGATTAAACTAATAATCAGAATCATAAGAGAACTCTTATTCCTAAGAGACATCAATCATATAGTTCAATTACGTGAAATCCTATTTAATAGAATTATATAGAATTAATAGATAATTCTTACAGGCGATTCATCTCAATCTACGGATTGCATCAACCCTAAACAATGTGGACATAATAGTCTAGTGAGTTGGACTTGCGGGAATCATATATTTCACCCGTATGGCACCAAACAAACTATTATCAGGGAGTTGGAACAAAAAAGCACAAAGTTAATTTACAGTAATAAAATGTACCAAAAGAAGTAATTATTTGATTATAATACCATAATTGCATGACAAAAAGCAGATATTCGTCAAGCTAATCAAGACCATAATAGCTGGCAGTAACCTAGTAGCCTCCAGGAAAAAACATTGAGGCACATGCCTCGACGTTTTCAACCTATGTAGCTTCATACATATATTTTATCTGCCATTAGGCCTAGGTATATCCTATGGAATAGAATGAACCACAAGAATTTCATTGTTTTAAATGATAGATCTTACTCATTAAAAAATCACAAAATTAATTTGGAGCCAATCAGTCGAATCAATGAGCATTACATATAAACACTAGAATCACCCCATCAACACCGAATCCCATGATTAAATGATAGATCTTACTCAGCAAATTTAACAATTAATAACCACAAAGTAAAAAACTTAATGTAATCAAGCTACTCTATATTTCGACCCCTTTAACAAGAAAATTCCATCAGCAGCTAATTTGCTTTCCATCTTGTATTTTTTTCTCGCTTTTGCTATTTTTTCTTAACAGATATGTTTCTTTTTTCTTTTTCATAAGTTGAATCAGAAAGTAACAAATTAGTTTATAATCGCTACTTTCCGATCCAAAGTAACAAATCAGAGCATTCTATAGGTCAGGTGTATGATCAACTAAACATGTAAAAACACACCCAAGTTCACGCAACAATCATAGTTACATCGGTTTGTTTCCACTATGCGCGAGGATGATTAACGCATGCCCGCCAACTAAACGTTAAAAGGGGAAAACCAACCTTGCATCATTTTTTTAAGGGTTTCGTCCGATGGCCAGAGAATCCGAGTTGACAAAAATCGGATTCCTCGTTATAATCTTGGACATATCCTGTCCAAAAGAAATAACCGAAACAGCTTAAACCACAACAACAACAACAATAAAAACAACACGACACGTTAAATTAAGACGAGAGGAAAGAATCAACACGAACAAACCTTGTCCTCTTCCATGAATGAGCACTTGGATCACGGACAACTACTACTCCTCATCCTTAGATGACTTTCCGAATGGGTTTATTGGTGTGGTCTCTCGAACAAAATAAATTCTCAGGATGTCTTATTGTTCTTAATTTCTAGGGCGTAGTCTCATTGTAGTTGTATCTTTATTAGATGTTAAGTTTCTCATAGAATATATAACTTTTCTGGTGAAATCAATATATATAATCTTTTCAAAAAGAAAAGAATAGAAGGTGAGGTTTGTTCGGGAGACCGGGTCTCATGGGGGAGATTGGTAGAAATGGTCTTTTCTTCGCGCCTGAGGCGGGGAGGAGACTGTTTAAACTGGAGAGGGAGGGAGGAAGTTCACATATCCTCCGCCTTTCTTGTTAGTTGGGTATAATCTCTCTAAATTAATAACTTCGCTAATATAACTTTATCGTGTATTCAGTTGGGGCTAATTTTGAAATTTCATAATCACTTTATAATAATAATGCTTGTTTAAAAACATATTAGTAATAAATAAATACCATCCACAAATTATATTACTAAAACATATATCATATCTTTCAAACCCTAAACCCTAAAAAAATCAAATAACATACTAACATGTTCAATCTTCTTTTCTCTCTCGAGTCCCCATATTTTATGCTCTTCTAGAATCATTTTTAAACAAGACAAAATGAACCTTAGAATCATTCTACAATAAAATCCCTCAAATTAATATCAGTAAAACTAGAGAAAAATAATATTTTAGAAAAATTATTAGATAAGAAAAGTTTATATTTTTTCTCAGAAGAAAAAATAAAACTACAATGTTAAATAATAAAAGATGGTAGTGCGAAACTGTAAAATCCTTATTCAACGATAATACAAGCAGGGACGGAGGTACATGGTGACTTGTGGGGGCAATGGCCCCCACAAAAAAATTTTTTTTGGTATATATTTAATAGAAAAAAAGAGTTTGCCCCCATTAATATTGACTAATTTGCCCCCATTAAATTTTTTTTGTCAATTGCATGAGATAAATAAATATTTTGCCCCCATAGTATAAATTTTCTGGATCCGTCGCTGAATACAAGTCATCAAAGGTCCGTAGTTTGTTAAGTAGAGCTAGTCACAAAACAAATAGTTGCTGCAAATTCATAGATTTGTTTTGAGCATGTTAGAATTTGTGGATAGTAATTGGGGTTATTTTCTCAGTATAGAATCAACTATAATGCATAAAATATAAATATCATAAGATTTAATCTCTTCGGACACACCTGAATGAAAACCATCGTGGGCGATTCATCTCAATCTACGGAGTGCATCCACCCTAACCAATGTGGACATAATAGTCTCGTGAGTTGGAGTAGCGAGAATCATACATTTCACCTGTATGGCACCAAACAAGCTATTAATTTACAGTAATAAAATGCAACAAAAGAAGTAATTTTTTTCTTATAATAACACAATTGCATGACAAACAGCAGATATTCGTCAAGCAAATCAAGACCAGAATAGCTGACAGTAACCTAGTAGCCTCCAAGAAAACATTGAGGCACATGCCTCGACGTTTTCAGCCTCTGGCTTCATACATATATTCTATCTCTTATTCAGCCTAGGTAAATCCTATTCAGTAGAATTAACCACAAAAATTTCATTGTTTAAATGATAGATCTTTCTCAGTAAAAAATACCACAAAATAAATGTGGAGCCAATTGGCCGAAAATTAGTAGGCATTACACGTAAACACTAGAATCACCCCCATCAACACCAAATCCCATGATTAAATGATAGATCTTGATCTGCGTGTAAACATACACACATTTATCCGTGTTTTGTGTGTATTTTGTCATATTTTGAGTCAATTGAGTCTTAGGTCGTAGTGTATTTTCGTACTTGTTTGTATTTATGTGAAGGAGCGGGATACCTGTCGAAGTTGGGTGTTTTTGAGGTGTGTGGCTAGAAAAGACGAATCAATGAGAAGTGGTACGGTCGCTAAGAGCACTAGCGAAGGATCAAAATGAAGAGAAGAAGATGTAGGCAGACCCAGCATTCGCTTGGGGAGGAGGACAAAAACCCGGAGCTGCGAAGCCCAGCGTTCGCTGGGGGGGTGAGCGGTCGCTGGCCTATCTGGACTTGAAGAAGTTTTGCCTGTTTAGTTTAGTTAGGACTCTTCCTTTTTAGGGCTTTTCTTGAGAATTATATAAGGCTTTTAGACCTAAGTTGTAGGGACACTCTTGATTGCTTACGCGCAAGATTCACAACCCTAGTTTTCAATTTACTTTGCTTTCATCCTAAAGAATTGTAATCAACAATTTTGGATTGATCATTCAATGAGGTATTTTCATCTGTAATTAAGTGTTATCTTCTCATTTATCTACTTAGTTATTGATTGATTGACCAATTGGATTTGTGTGTGATGAATTGAGATTGACGACCTTAGTTTGTAGTACGGGTTATGTTCACATTATGTTGTTCTATTAATTTGGTTGATTATTGTGCAAATTTAGGATTGACAACCCTAGATTTGTTTAGCAATCTGTGGTAGTTAGTTACAAACAAATCGTTTGATTTTAATTGCTTATATTAAGATTGAGAATTCATAATCCAGTACTTAAAGAATTAATTAATTTGTCCCTGTGGAGACAAAATTAGTTACCATAATATTACTTGATCGATTGTGTTCTCTTGCACATAATTTATACCCGATAATTATCGCATCAAGTTTTTGGCACTATTGTCGGGGACAGATTTAATCAATCTGTCTTTAATATTAGATATAGTTCTCTTAATCTTGAGACTAAGTCTTTTTACACCTTTGTTATTCATCACTACGCTTGATCCTCTTTGTTGAGTTTTGTAGTTTAGTGAGAGTGCAGGAGATGTATGCCACATACCCATTCTGACAAGCAACCACTCCTTAAGTACGATCCAAAAATCGAATGAACCTTTTGCTCGAGAAGAGAGAATCAACCAAGGAAGAGATGGCATATCAGAATCAGGTAGTTAACATTCCCGCCAACAACAATGGGAGAAGGCAAATGCAGCCTAGGCTGGTTGATCTTCGACCCAGTATTGCATACCCAGTTATGGAGACCAACAATTTTATGATCAAATCTAGCCTCATTAATATGGTTCGCCAAGACCAGTTTGGGGGCAATCCTTCAGAAAATCCTGCAAAACACATTCAAACTTTTGAAGATCATTGCTCGACAGTCAAATACAATGGTGTCTCAGTAGATGCTATCAAATTACGACTATTTAAGCACGGCTTAAAGGATGATGCTAGAGAGTGGGCGGGTGCATTTCCCACAGGCACCTTTACCATATGGGACGAGCTTGTAGACAAGTTTCTAGAAAAATACTATCCACCTGGTAAAATCACTCAACTACAGAACAAGATTTCTCAATTTAAGTAACAGGGTGGCGAATCTCTATATGAAGCATGGCATCACTACAAGAGGATGTTCCACGACTGCCCATACTACCAGATTTTAGATTGAATGCTCATCCAAATATTCTACAACATATGTGAGCAACAAGTTCGAATCAACCAGGATGCAAAAGCTAGAGGTGATTTGATTATCAAGGATGAGGTTGAAGGTCTACGCATCATCAAAGCCATGGCCATAAATAACCATGAGTGGGGCGACTGAAGAGAAAGGAAGAAGGTAGCTAGCATGCAAGACAATAGTCAAATCACGGCCCTTCAAGCATAGGTGGTAGCCCTTACTCAGATGGTCCAAGCCCAATATGCACCACCATCTACTCCACCTGCTTAGGTTTGCAAAATCTGTACTGGACCTCATGTCACTGATAATTGCTCATATATGGCTGAAACTGTAAATTATGTGGGTAATACGAATAAGAATAATGATCCATATTCTGCCATATATAACCCAGGTTGGAGAAACTACCTGAATTTTTTATGGAGAAATAATACAGGTTAGCAAGTACCTCAGCAACCTAAACCTCCTATGGTTGTTGGCAATGCTCAAGGCCCTCTGCCATAGCAACCTTAGATGTATTAGTAGAAGTGGTAGTAACAAGCACCACCCTAGCAAGACCATAAAAATGGGGACGAGTTGAGAAAGCAAGTTCTCAGTCATGAGGCCACGATCAGAAATCTGGAAATTCAAATTGGTTAGCTAATACTTTAACTGAATGCAAGGTAGCCGGGCACACTCCCAAGCAATACGGAAGCCCCTCCTACCAAGCAAGAGCACTGCAAGGCGATCACAACCAGAAGTGGGCTAGACTTAGGGAAGAATGCAGGAGCAAAGTCTCCAATAAAGCCAGTGATTAAAGAGGAAGAAGAGCTCTGAGTAACTCCTACAGCAACAGAAAAAGGCAAATCCATAACAGAATTTGCCAAGCCAGCCCAAGAAAGAAGATATCCTCTAGCAGATTTTCCTCAAAGAGTGAACAAGCAGGCATCTCACCCAAGTTATCAGAAGTTTCTAGAACTATTCAAGAATCTCTACATCAATATTTTACTTCTTGATGCATTTGAGCAAATGCCTATTTACAGAAAGTGGATCAAGGAGTTCATCTCGAAAATGAAGAGCATTAGTGACTTTGAGGTTATTCCCTTAACTAAGGGATGTAGTGCAGTTTTGACTCAAGATCTCCCTCAGAAGATGAAGGACCTCAAAAGTTTTACCATTTCGTGCACTATTGGAGATCATATTTTCAAAAAAGCACTCATCGATCTTGGGTCAAGCATTAATCTCATGCCATACTCTATATTTTGGAAGCTTGGATTGGGGGATATGAAGTCCATATCAATAGTTCTCTAGCTCATAGATCGGTCAGTATCTAGGCCCAAAGGGATGGTGGAGAATGTGCTCGTGAAGGTTGATATCTTAATCTTCCTGGTAGATTTCATTGTTATGGAGATGGAAGAAGATCGTGATGTCCCATTCCTCCTTGGACGCCCATTCTTAGCCACAAGAAAGACTAGTATTGACGTAGAGAAAGGAGAACTACAATTCAAGGTGTGCGGCAATAAAGTGGTGTTCAATATATTTGAAGTAACTAAGTATTTTGTTGTTGAAGACGACTACTACAGGATTGATGTGATTGATGAGATTGTACCCTCATGCAACTTAGATACTCTTATCAAAGACAACATGAAGCTTATGCATGAACTTGAACTAGCAGAAGATGAGCAGGACTCAAGAGAGCAAGTATTATGGATATGCACAGTAGAATCTCCTGAGTTGGAGAACACACAAAGGTCAAAGCTCCAAGCATCCATCATCACACTACTAGAACTAGACCTCAAGCCACTCCCAAGACATCTCAAATACGCTTATCTACATAAAGGTAATCTAGCTTCCTGTCATCTTCTCTACCTCTTTGACCCTGCATTAGGAAGAACAACTCCTAGAGGTGATTGAAAAGTATAAAGAAGTAATTGGGTGAACTCTTGAAGATGTTAAGGGCATTAGTCATTCTCTTTGTCAACACAAAATTATTCTAGAGGATGATTTTTCACCATCAGTGGAAGCCCAGTGAAAGCTTAACTCAAAGCTGAAGAAAGTAGTTCGGAAGGAAGTAATCAAGTGGCTAGACGATGGCATCATCTACCCAATTTCATATTCTAAGTGGGTAAGTCCAACTCAGTGTGTACCAAAGAAAGGAGGGATTATAGTTGTTTCTAATGAGAATAATGAACTGATACCTACATGGGTGGTGATGGGCCATTGAGTTTGTATTAACTTCCAAAAGTTGAACAAGGCTACTCGGAAGGATCACTTCCCGCTACCATTCATTAATCAGATATTGGATAGACTAGCAAGTCATGCGTACTATTGCTTTCTAGATGGCTACTATGGTTATCTTCAAATTCCTATTGCTCCAGAAGACCAAGAGAAAACCATTTTCACCTGTCCATATAGTACATTTGCTTTTCGTCAAATGCCATTCGGACTCTATATTGCACCTACTACCTTTCAGCAGTACATGATGGCAATCTTTTCTGATATGGTCGAATGCCAAATTGAGATTTTCATGGATGACTTTTCGATGTTCGGAGACTTGTAAGAGGACTGCCTCCTACATTTGGGTAAGATCTTGGAACGCTGCAAGGAAACCAACCTGTTACTTAACTAGGAAAAATGTCACTTTATTAATACCAAAGGAGTGGTCCTTGGCCAGAAAATCTCAAGTGACGGGCTAGAAATTAACAAGGCCAAACTGGAAGTCATTGACAAGCTCCCCTACCCACTTTTAGTTAAGGAAGTACGAAGTTTTCTAGGCCATGCTGGTTTCTATAGGCGATTCATCAAAGATTTTTCCAAGATCACCAAGCCTCTCTATAAATTACTTGAAAAGGACACACCTTTCGTGTTCAATGAGGAATATAATAAGGCTTTCAAAATGCTGAAAGAAGCATTGGTGTCAGCACCAATTATTATATCTCTAGATTGGGAGTTGCTATTTGAGATCATGTGTGATGCAAGTGATTATGCTATTGGATCAGTTCTTGGTCAGAAGAAAGCTACGAGTTTCCATGCAATTTATTATGTCAGTCATACCTTGGATCATGCTTAGATTAATTACACGACTATAGAGAAGGAATTCCTCATAGTGATCTTTACCCTTGACAAGTTCTGGGCTTACCTACTTGGAAGCAAGGTTATGATGTACATGGGTCACGCAGCCATTCATTACCTCTTCAGCAAGAAGGACACTAAGCCAAGGCTCATCAGATGGATTATCCTCCTTCAAGAATTTGATATAAAGATTTGTGATTGGAAAGGCATGGATAGCCCAGTTGTAGATCATCTTTCACGCCTTGAGAATACATCGATAACATCTTTTTCTCTTATTAATGAATCTTTTTCAGATGAACAATTATATGCTTTAGATGTGGTCTCAATTCTATGGTATTCTAATTTTGTGAATTATCTTGTAAGTAACATCATGCCTCCTCCTTTCTTCTGACCAGAAGAAAAGATTTTTGCATGATGTCAGGTTCTATGTTTAGGATGAACCATCTCTTCAAGCAAGGAAAGGATCAACTATTGAGAAGATGCATCCCACGGGAAGAATAAGAGCTTATCCTGCACCACTTCCATAATTCCCCATACGAAGGCCACTTTGCTGGCGAGTGTACTACCACTAAGGTGCTTCAAAGCAGATTCTACTGGCCCTCCTTATTCAAGGACACTACAGAATTTGTAAAGAGATGTGATCATTGCCAATAGACAGGTAACATATCCCATCATCACGAGATGCCACAATAAGGAATCATGAAAGTAGAAATCTTTGATATATAAGGCATAGACTTCATAGGACCATTTATGCCATCCGAACACAATCTTTACATCCTCCTGGTAGTCGACTACGTCTCTAAATGGGTTGAAGCTGTTGCCTACCTGACAAATGATGCAAAAGTGGTCATCAAGTTTGTACAAAAGAATATCTTTAGTCGGTTTAGAACTCTCAGAATTCACATTAGTGATAGTGGTAAGCATTTCCGTAATAATTTACTTGCAAATGCACTAGCAAAATATGGGGCTACACATAAGATTGCGATAGCCTATCATCCCCAAACCAGTGGACAAGTCAAAGTGTCCAATTGAGAGATCAAGCAGATCTTGGAAGTCACTGTCAACCCTTTACAGAAGCATTGGTCCAGTAAGCTAGACGATCACTGTGGATGTAGAGGACTGATTACAAGACCCCTATCGGGATGTCACCATACCAACTGATGTATGGGAAAGCATGTCACTTATCAGTTGAGCTTGAGCATAAGGCATACTAGGCACCCTGCCAGTTAAACCTGAACCTTGACAAGGTTGGCGAAAGAAGAATGCTGCAAATTGAGAAGCTTGAAGAATTTTGCTTTGGCGTGTATAAAAATGCAAGGCTCTACAAGGAGAAGACCAAAAAGTGGCACGACAAAAAGATCATCTACCACAAGTTTCAAGCTAGATAGTAGGTACTCCTGTATAATTCACATCTTAAACTTTTCCCAGGGAAACTTAAGTCAAGATGGACCAGCCCCTACCCGATCATTGCTATTTCACCTTATGGGGCAGTCAAAATTCAAAATCCTGACATGCATGAAGAGTTTCAGGTGAATGGACAATACTTAAAGCTCTACTTGGGTGATCAACTCGATGCACAAAAGTCTCGCATGGACCTTGAAGACCCCGTGCCTCAGTAAGACTCCACTACCATCAAGTTAATGACGTTAACTTAGAACTACCTCTTTCTTCTTATTTTTATTTTGTTTTATATTTTGAGTCACTCATCTGAGTTTTCCTGAGTTTGTAGATCTCTAGGAGAATATATATAGTGTCACCCTAAATCAGCATACAAAATCCCAAAACCCTACCCACTCTTTATAACCTAACCCCTTTCCTCTCAACTCCCCTCTCAAATCCCATCTCAACCTTCCCCCCATCATAAGCATTGTTAAAATGACCCTGATCCTCTTGCCAGTCCTAGCTCACCACCATCTCTGCTCACCGACAACTCGGCTAAGTATAATACTCCTTTTCTGATCTTTCATGAATGGGAAGGTGCTCGTTTTTGTAAATTTGAAAATTGTCATTTCATTTTGAGCACAATGCTAGTAGAGAATGATATGGTTAGTATAGGCATCACACTGTAATTGCATGCTGCACTAGATGAGATTAGCTGGTCATTTTTTGTTAGCTTTGATGAGGATGTTGATCCTAGGGTTATTTGTGATTCTATTCCACAGTCACTGTCTTCAATAATAATGCATTGTTTACTATGCGTATTCACGGTCAATTGATCATTGTAGATAAGGACCTACTTATAGAGTTGATAGGCATCAAGAAAGGAAGTGGCTCTTTAGACTTTGGAGTAAGATTATGTAAGGATTACATCCTTGGTTATTTAGGTTGATAGTCGTACTAGGTGGACCATGCTTGAGAGCTTGATGAGTGACCTTGTGAGGATTTTGAACCAAAGGATGAGATACCTATCTCTATTTTTATTCATAAGGTACGAGCATGCTTCGGGTGATGACAGTAATATATTAGCACTTGGTATAATTTTGTAGTGCAGAGCGGGTTATATATCGAGGGCCATTTTGATTTTGAGCCTAGAACCTTAGAGCCAAAAACCATGTCTTGTCCATCACTAAACCCAGTTGAGCCAAAGCTTGTTGTTGAGTTACTATTTACATACCACCATACGAGCTAATATTCATCCTCCACCTACCTTAAACTGTCCAGTCCGAGGGAGAAGGACATCACTTATGGGATATTTTTGTAAGGGTGCAATTGGTAGTATAGCTGGGGGGGATTGAATACATATGGAAATGAAAGGGTAGAATTAAGGCCAACAATCGAAAACCAGGATGAGTCGCTGAGAATGTGCAAGGATGTGAAAAAGAAAAAAATTTCAAGGGAAGGAAAAGAAGCAAAAAAAGAAAAGAGAAAAGAAAAAGAAAAATGTTTCTTGTGGAAATTGGAAAAGCAAAACTGAAAAAAATCCAAGAATAGTGGAAGTTGGAAAGAATGTGATGACAAGAAAGCACACAACAAAAAGTGAGCGACTTGTCCTGAGTGAATGGCTTCTAGGATATAGGTCTAATGGGTCGAGTGTTTAGTCACTACAGGGTGAACTATTTAGTATATTCGAGAGTTAGATTCTTTGTGTAACCCTCGGATTAGGCGGTCTAGCCACTACCCAATTATTTATCCTCCCCTTATCTTAAGCCCCATTACAACTCCGTGCAAAGTCCCTTTTGATTACAAACCTACATTACTTAGAGAGTGTCGAGTGTGAAGTATAATATTTTTAGACCCCAAGCTTGTTTGCGAGTGATAGGCAGTTTACTACCCAATACATGTGAGGATAAATTGATCTTACCCACTGAGTGGTCAGCTCTCGTGTATGGTAGACATAGTGCAAAAATTGGGTTAAACAGCTAAGGGTGTGGTGTTTACATAATCTTTGTTCTTGGTATTTGAGTGAGATGAATGATTAAAAATAGGGCAAATTACCCTTTAGTCCCTAGTCTTAACATAATTTTCTTATCGGGTCCCTTCTTTTTCATAAATGATTTAGTCATCCTTGTATTTTGAAAAATATTGGTCTGGGGTCCCCACCGACCAAATCGACCACTTTTTTCATTTTTTGACATGTTAAATAACTATTTTATCCTTTCATAAAAAGATAAAAATAATGACTATTATCTTTTTGTGAAGGATAAAATAGTCATTTTACATGTCAAAAAATGAAAATGTTGATTTGGTCGATGGGGACCCCAGAAAAATATTTTCTCATAAAACAAGGATGGATTACTTATTTATGAGAAAAGAGGAGCCCGATATGAGAATTATGTTAAATCCAGGGACTAGAGAGTAATTTGCCCTTAGAAATAAGATGAAGCATGTCGTGATTTGTTGTGAGTAAGGAGGAACCGTGAATACGGTAGTTCAGATACGCCTTGCTTGGGGACAAGTAAGGAAGTAAGTGTGGGGGTGTGATGTGCGTGTAAACGTACACACATTTATCCATATTTTGTACGTATTTTGTCATATTTTGAGTTGGTTGAGTCTTAGGTCATAGTGTATTTTTGTGCTTATTTGTGTTTATGTTAAAAAGCGGGAGATCTGTCGAAGTTAGGCATTTTTGTAGGTGTGTGGCTTGTTTGTCAGACCACTGGTCATCTGCCCAGACAACCTGACGTACGCCAATTCTTCTTGGCGTGTGCCACCCCAGTCTCGGATGGCCAAACTTGGCGTACGCCAGCCTTACTTGGTGTGCGCCAATAGTGCAGAATTTCTAGCAGATTTCAATAATGAGTGAGTAAGGGATTGTCGTCCCACAAGGACTGAGTTTTAGGCTATTCTTTGGTTTACTAACTTGTCTAGGATGTTAATGAAGTTTTGTTTGTTGAACAAGTGATCTAAACTCTAAATTATGAATCTCATGATTACTTTAACTAACACTTTGAAGGTTTTTTTACAAAATAGATTTCAACAACTAAATATGCAAAAGTGAGCAAGGTAACCTTAAAACCAATATAGCCAACATATTCAGGAGGTTTTTAGTGTTCGTGACATGGTCCGAATATTTTCAAGGCGACCAATCTATACTTTTGTGCTAGATTGGTCTAAATTGTTCCTTAACTAAGCTTAGGATGACAAGATGTTCTTTCGACCCCAAAAGCCATCTAAACTTAGCTAAAGTCCAACTATCAATATCAATATCATTCAGTGAACAATAAGTTACTATGGAAGATTTCTCTTCTTTCAAAGTAACAAATTATTTTATCAATCTTTCCACCAATCCTATCTTATTTCGGTCTCAAGTTTTAGTTTGGTTCGAAGGCTTGGTGATCAAGCAAGTCTATGCCTTAAGTTCATTGATTAAAACACATTCCTTAGTATATTTACCCATCTAAAATGTGGCAACATGTTTGGTTCTTAGGAACCAAACTCACAGAATCAACTACTCACACATAGTAATAATGAACAACACAAACATACATATGAAAAACATACTTAACATTAACACACGAAGTAAGAATAAAAGGTAAGAAAGCTTATAGATGTTCCTTGAAGCTTTCTCCTTCTTCACATCATGTTCATCACAGAGAGAGAGAGAGCAAATTCGTGGCTGCCAAGTCTTTCTCTCACTCTCTTGTCTATTTTTACACTATTGCTCATAATTAGCTAAATCCAAAGTCTAAAGTAAAATAAAATATAAACTAACATAATATCCTAACAACTACTCCACTCTCCTCTCCAAAGTTGTCTGCCATGGTCACAAGAAGGCCAAAAATCCTGAGTGCATGGCCCCTTCTAATGTTTTCCACTCAAAGAAGCAAGTGGCAGCTTTGTTACTATCTGATCTGGCGTATGCCAACTGTGCCTGGCATGTGCCAGGTCTTCAGATGCTCGGTCATTCGTATTTGGTCGTTCATGCTCGTGGTCATTCACATTTGTGGCTCTATTGGCGTGCTCCAGAAGCTATTGGCGTGCGCCAGACCTTGTGTTTCAGCACTTTTTTGCTTCGTGAACTCGCTCTCGTTCATGCCTTTGCACCTTCGCTTGATCGTCCTCCACTTCTCCTCTAAAATAGCTCATAAAAGCACGAAAACACAGTAAGAAACAATATACACAACTTAAACATAAAATAACAAAATCTAAGACCAAGACATCTAAGACTCAACTAAAATAACCTAAGACCAAGACATCTAAGACTCAACTAAAACAACCTAAGACAAAGACATCTAAGACTCAACTAAAACAACCTAAAATACTAAAAATAAATTAAAAAGAAGACACAAATAATTAGTATTTTAAGCACTCATCATGGCTGGAAAAAATGAATCAACAAGAAGTGGTACGGTCGTAGAGAGCATTAGCGGAGGATAGAAATGAAGAGAAGAAGATGTAGGTAGACCCAGCGTTCGCTGGGGGAGGAGGATAGAAACCCAGAGTTGCAAAGCCCAACCTTTGCTGGGGGGTGAGCGGTCGCTGGCCCGTCTGGACTTGAGGAAGTTTTGCCTATTTAGTTTAGTTAGGACTCTTCCTTTTTAGGGCTTTTTTTGATAATTATATAAGGCTTTTTGACCTAAGTTGTAGGGACACTCTTGATTGCTTTCGCACAAGATTCACAACCCTAGTTTTCAATTTACTTTGCTTTCATTTTGAAGAATTGTAATCAACAATTTCGGATTGATCATTCAACGAGGTATTTTCATATCTTGTAATTAAGCGTTGTCTTTTCATTCATCTGCTTAGTCCCTAGATTTGTTTAGTGATTCGTAGTAGTTAGTTACAAACTAATCGTTCAATTTTAATTGCTTAGATTAAAGTTGAGAATTCATGATCCAGTACTTAGAGAATTGATTAATTTGTCCCTGTGGAGACGAACTTAGTTATCATTATATTACTTGATCGATCATGTTCTATTGCATGTAATTTATACCCGATAATTATTGCATCAGGTCTTACTCAGTAAATTTAACAATTAATAACCACAAAGTAAAAAAATTTAGTGTAATCAAGCTACTGTTTATTTCGACCCCTTTAACAAGAAGTTCCATCTCACAAGCTGATTTTCTTTCCATCTTGTATTTTTTTCTCTCTCGCTTTTGCTACTTTTTCTTAACATAGATGCTATTTTTTCTTATTTTGGATCGGAAAGTAACAAATTAGTTTATAACCACAACTTTCCGATCCAAAGTAACCAATCAAAGCATTCTACAGGGCAAGTCTATGATCAACTGAACATGTAAAAACACACCCAAGTTGACGCAACATTCATAGTGATATCGGTTTGTTTCCACAATCCGCGAGGAGGGGATTTTTCCGCAGAAGGGTTAATTTTTAAAAGAATAACGATAATGAGGTCCTCAAGAAAAGTTTTTCCTGTTCGGTGTTGGGTCAAAACCGCAAATTTTTTTGCGGTATTAAATTGCAAAAAATTGCACAATTTTTTGCGGGTTCGATCCAAAACCGCATAAATTTATGCGGTTTTGTGCATAAAAAACTAAACGGCTCGGCTCACGGTTATGGAGAGGAGTTGGAGTGGGAAAAAATCACAGTTATGGAGAGGAGTTGGAGTGGGAAAAAAAATTTAGCCAAAAACGCATTTTATTTTGCATTTTTGGAAAAACAAATTTTGCCAAAAAATGCAATTTTTTATGTATTTTTGGAAAAAAAAACAAAAAATAAATTTGCAAGGGGTGATCGCAGGAATTGAACCCAGATGTACTGGCATTGAAAGAGGGGTCTTATCGGTAGGCCATTAGTTTTTCTTGAAATAGTAGTGCATAGACATTTATATATTAATTATATAAAATCCAAGCCAAGAAAAATGAAAATGAATTTGCTTATGTGAGAGTTCAAACCTGGGTTGCTTCGAGAGGAGGGAAGGAGTTTTACCAGTGGACCATTTGTAACGTTTGACTTGAAAGTACGATGGCATTTATAAACTATATACTCTCAGATATTCAAACAAACTAATACACTAATTTTTTCCCCGTTTTTCGATACAAACCAATACATGAAAAAAAATTGGTGTATTGGCCATGGTTTATAGAAATAAATTCGTGTATATTGACATCGGATCTGCCCATCAAAAAATATTTATATCGAATCTAATGTGCGGTGTTAAAAACTTTTTGTTATATTCATGTGGACATCGGATACACGAATTTTTTAACCATGAATTTTTTGTATCCATGTAGGCGTCGGATACAAAAAAAATTTAACACCAATTTCGATGTGTGGTATCTATATACACGAAATTTTTTTCTATATACCGTGACCAATACACCAATTTTTTTCGTGTATTGGTTTGTATCAGAAAACGGGAAAAAAAATTAGTGTATTGGTTTGTTTGAATATCTGAGAGTATATATATTATAAATGCCATCGCAATATTAATTTCAAGGTTACAAATGGCCCATTGGTAAAACTCCTTCCCTCCTCACAAAGCAACCTAGGTTCGAACCCTCCCACAAGCAAATTTATTTTTATTTTTCTTGGTTTGGATTTTATATAATAGATATATAAATGTCTCTGCACCACTATTTCAAGAAAAACTAATGGCCTAGCGGTAAGACCCCTTTTTCAATACTGCTACATCCGGGTTCAATTCTTGCTATCACCTCTTCCTTTGCAAATTTTGTTTTTTGGTTTTTTTTCAAAAAATACAAAAAAATTGCATTTTTTGGTTAAAAAAATTTGTCCAAAAATGCACAAAAAATGCGTTTTCTGGCTAAAAAAAAGTTTTCCTCTCCAACTCGTCTCCAAAGCCGTGAGCCGAGCTGTTTAGTTTTTTATGCACAAAACCGCACAAATTTATGCGGTTTTTGACCGAACCTGCAAAAGATTGTGCGGTTTTGTGCAATTTAATACCACAAAAAAAAATTCCCGAAAATCTCATTTTTGTTATTCTTTCAAAAATTAACCCTCTGCGGAAAAATCCCCCCACGAGGATGATTAAAACATGCCTGCCAACTAAAAGGGTAAAACCAACCTTGCATTTTTAAAATGGAAATGGTCTTTTCTTTGCGCCTGAGGTGGTGAGGAGACTGTTTAAAATGGGGTGGGAGGGAGGAGGTTCACATATTCTCCCCCTTTCTTGTTAGTTAACTCTATTATAATGTTCATCATGTTATAAATTTTATGAAATATGGACAATAGTAATAAGTAGAGAGAAAGAGAATAGGAGAGGGGAACATGAACTTCTCATTAATATCTCAGAAATAATGTACATCAAATGGTAATACATGGGTCTATTTATAGACCAAGAGATTAACCAACCTATAACCCACTAAACCCACTAACTTATAAAGAGAAGTGGAGAAGTGGATAAGAGAGTGGTAGAAAGTGGTGGATAGAGATCATGGAGAAAATGACATCCACAATTAACAATTCATAATACTCTCCCTTGGATGCCATTTGAATAACGTGCCTCATTAAAACCTTACTCGAAAAACCTGTTGGGACAAAACCATAGTTAAGGAAAAAGAGTACAACATAAAGTAACATCTTTCCCCTCATGTCTACATCACTTGAGATCTTTGAGTCGTTTCAGACCAATATTACGAACATGCTTCTCAAAAACTGCAGCAGGCAGTGATTTCGTGAACAAATCTGCCAAATTGTCACTTGAACGAATTTGTTGAACAATTATCTCTCCATCCTTTTGAAGATCATGTGTGAAAAATAATTTTGGCGATATATGCTTTGTCCGATCACCTTTAATGTAACCTTCCTTTAATTGGGCAATGCACGCAGCATTGTCCTCGTACAAGGTCGTAGGTATTTCCTTTTGAAAAGGTAATTCACATGATTCTCGAATGTGTTTGGCAATAGATCTTAACCAAACACATTCTCAGCTTGCTTCATGAATAGCCAAAATTTCAGAATGATTAGATGAGGTGGCTGATATAGTTTATTTCATAGAACGCCATGAAATAGCCGTACCTCCACATGTAAATAAATAGCCAATTTGCGATCGACCATTATGAGGATCAGATAAATATCATGCATCTGCATATCCAATTATGTTTGCTTTTGAGATATTTGGATAATGCAAGCCCATATCCATTGTACCTCTAAGATAACAAAATATTTGTTTGACTCCAGTCCAATGCCTTCTTGTAGGTGAAGAACTATATCTTGCTAGTAAATTGATAGAGAATAATATATCAGGTCGTGTATGACTAGCCAGATACATTAATGCACCTATTGCACTGAGATATGGTACTTCAGGACCAAGAAATTCTTCACCATTTTCTCGAGGTCTAAAAGGATCTTTTTTCACATCAAGCGACCTTACAACCATTGAAGTGTTCAATGGGTGTGCTTTATCCATATTAAACCGTTTTAGCACCTTTGATATATAAGTTGATTGATGCATAAAAATTCCATCTTCAAGATGTTCAATTTGCAATCCAAGACATAGTTTCATTTTTCCCAAATCTTTCATTTCAAACTCGTTTTTCAAATAATCAACTGTCTTTTGAAGCTCTATAGGAGTTCCAATGATATTGAGATCATCAACATAAACTACGATTATAACAAATTCAGATTTAGATCTCCGTATAAAAATATATGGACAAATAGGATCATTCTTATAACTTTCTTGTAACAAGTAGTCACTAAGACGATTGTACCACATGTGCCCTGATTGTTTCAACCTATATAATGATCGACATAACTTGATCGAGTATAGTCCTTTTTTACTTGAATCACGTACTTCTGGTACGTTTAATCTTTCAGGGATTCTCATATAAATGTCACTATCAAGTGAACCATATAAATAAGCTGTTACAATATCCATTAGATGCATATTCAACTTTTCACTTATTGCCAGACTTATCAAATATCGAATCGTGATTGCATACACCACAGGAGAATATGTCTCTTCATAATCAATACCAAGTCTTTGAGAAAAACCTTGTGCGACAAGTCATGCTTTATATCTCACAACTTCATTTTTCTCATTTTGTTTTCGTACAAACACCCATTTATATCCTATAGGTTTCAATCCTTGGGTGTACGGACTACCGGTCCAAAAACTTCACATTTCGCAAGTGAATCTAATTCTGATTTCATTGCGTCTTTCCAATTTGGCCAATCTTATCTATGCATGCATTCTTCAATAGATTTTGGCTCTAGATCTTCTTCACTTTCCACAATACTTAGCGCTACATGATAAGAAAAAATATCGTCGACGATAACTTCATTTCGGTTCCATTTTTCTCCAGTCATAACATAATTTATTGAGATCTCATGATTATCAAAATGTTCAGGTACCTGATCTTCTGTCGGAAGTGACTCTTCTAGAGTTTGTCCTTCCTTGACATGAATATTGACTGGGGACTCTTCGGGAGTCAAGATATCCTCATTTTGACCATCTTTAAAATTTGCTCCTTTTCTTTTCCGAGGATTTTTATCTTTGGAACCAATAGGTCTACCACGTTTTATTTGTACCTTATTTTCATTGGCAATGATTGATCGTCCTTCAGGAACATCAATCTTTAAAGAAGCATTAGCAGCCGAAATATGTGACTTAGTCACTCTCTTTGGGTCAGCAAAATTGTCTGGCAATTGATTAGCTAAATTTTGAAAATGAATTATCTTTTGAACTTCAAGTTCACTTTGCTTTGTTCGATGATCTAGATAACGCAAAGATAATTCATTCCAACTAATATCTTTTTCAAGCTGCTTATTTTCTCCCCCTAATGTTGGAAAAACTGATTCATCAAAATGATAGTCGACGAATCGTGCCGTAAACATATTTCCAGTACGTGGCTCAATGTACTTTATTATCGATAGAAAATCAAATCCAACATATATTCTCAATCTTCTTTGGGGTCCCATTTCAGTGCGCTGTGGTGGAGCAATTGGAACATAAATTGCACATCCAAAAATTCTTAAATAGGATATATTTGGTTCCTCACCATGAACCAGTTGAGATGGGGAGAATTCATGATAATTTGTTGGCCTGATACGAATTAACATTGCTGCATGTAAAATAGCATATTCCCAAATTGAAATGGGGAGTTTCGCTCTCATAAGCAATGGTCTTGCAATTAATTGAATTTGTTTAATAAATGATTCGGCAAGACCATTTTGAGTATGAACATGAGTTACAGGATGTTCGACATCTATACCAATGGTAGTACAGTAATCATTGAATATTTCTGAAGTAAATTCACCATCATTATCAAGACGAATAGTCTTAATTGGATTATCTGGAAAATGAGCTCGTAATCGAATTAGTTGAGCTAGTAGTCTCGCAAACGCCAGGTTGCGAGTCGATAATAAAGATACATGTGACCATCTAGTGGATGCATCAATTAATACCATAAAATATCTAAATGGCCCACATGGAGGGTGAATAGGTCCACATATATCACCATGTATACATTCCAAAAATCCAATAGATTCATACCTATTTTTAGCTGGCGATGGCCTGGTTATTAATTTGCCCTGAGAGCATGCAATGCATGACAATTCATTGGATTGGAAAATCTTCTGGTTCCTTAAAGAATGTCCACATGAATTATTAATAATTCTTCGCATCATAATTGAACCGGGATGGCCTAACCGGTCATGCCAAATTGCAAAATCAGTAAATTTCTGGTTTACTATTGCATGTGCTTCAAGTGCACTGATATATGTGTAATATAAACCAGATGAATAGGCGGGTAATTTTTCCAACATACGCTTTTTACCCGCAATGATATTTGTGATAAACAAATATTCCTTATTTCCTTCATTTGTTGTCTCAACATGATACCCATTTTGGCGTATATCTTTGAAACTTAATAAATTTCGTTGAGACTTAGGAGAATATAATGCATTATTTATGCAAAAATTTGTACCTCCAGGTAAAAATAAATTGGCTCTTCCGGAACCTTCAATTATATTCGTAGTACCTGATATAGTACTAACATTGACTTCATGAATATTCAAATGAAGAAAATATTTATCATCCTTAAGTATGGTGTGCGTTGTGGCACTATCTGCTAAACACAAATTTCGCTCTTTAATTGATGTGCAAATTCGAGCCAATTCCATACTCTTCATAATAAAATAAACATTTATATTAAATTCAAAATAAAAATACATTTCAGAATAATTTAATTTCAGCATCCAAAATCTGTGACAAATATTCTTGTTCGTGATATGGAAGACCACAAAATTAAATTTGGCAGGATTCGACATGATAATACAATCATAAGTAAATGAAATAGTATTAGACATAATTTATCATATATTACACCGAGAAGTAAATTAATGAACAATAAATATTCAAAGTCTCAAATAAAACATAAGGTAAAATAATAAAAGTAAGTTGAGCTTAACATTAACAATTAATATTTAAAGCATATGCACGTATTAAAGTAAATATAATATTTTACCATGGCATTTATGAATGAAGATAAATAAATTAGTATTAAGATTATTTAAGTATCATTTTGAAGAATCGACTTAATATACTAAGTGATGAATTGCACAATATCATACAATAGTATAATAGATAATTAATTAAAGTACGCACATTTCCATGGCTGCTTTCCCATTTCTTAATGCATATGATGGCTATATAAAGGTCTACGACCTTGGTTTTATATTTAGCTCTAAAGGAGTTCAAATTCACTAAAACAAACATAGATAAGAGCTACACGAAGCAACTTCTTTCCTCTGATAACTTATAAGTGACTGTCAATTAATCTAATTAATTACATGATACTAATAACGATCTGACAGTAACCAACTTCAAGTCATGATATTAGAAACCGTAGATTACTAATATGGCTATGATTAAAAACTTAATAGAATTAAATAGAAATCATAAAGATTACTTACAATGCTATAGCTCAATCTTCTCAAGACGGTATTGAGAATGCGGTAGAGTTTCGTGTTGATAACGTGTTGTAAATTTTATGAAATATGGACAATAGTAATAAGTAGAGAGAAAGAGAATAGGAGAGAGGAACATGAACTTCTCATTAATATCTCAAGAATAATGTACATCAAATGGTAATACATGGGTCTATTTATAGACCAAGAGATTAACCAACCTATAACCCACTAAACCTACTAACTTATAAAGAGAAGTGGAGAAGTGGATAAAAGAGTGATAAAAAGTGGTGGATAGAGATCATGGGAAAATGGCATCCACAATTAACAATTCATAATACATCACCTTTTTGTGATCCCTATTTTCCCAGCCCCGGTCTATATTTTTTTGGTATTATTAGTAGGGTATAATCTCTCTAAATTAATAAATTCACTAATTTAATATTATCGAGTATTCAGTTTGGGCGAATTTTGATATTTAATCATTATTCTATCATAATATTAATGCTTGTTTAAAAAAAATATTAACAATAAGTAAATACCATCCATAAATTATTTCACTAAAACATGTATCATATCTTTCAAATTTTTTAGAGTTTGTGTTCTTCTTTCTCTTCGATGGGTTTTTACTTCAATTTTATTTAAGGTTCTTCTTTATTTGGAATGGGCTTTTATGGTTTGGATAGATTAGGCGTGATATATTATATATAGGTTTTGTAAGCAACGTCGAGTTTACTAGAAGAATATATTTATATATATTTAACAATTCGGATATTCAGATAATCCGAATTTAATTTTTTTTATCCGCATCCGAATCCAAATTCGAAATAAAATTTTCGGATTATCCGAATCCGTTTATAAAACTACCCGAATCCGAATTCAAAAAAAAATCGGATATCAGATTCGGGTCTTTTTGCTCACCCCTATAATGGACCAGGATAATATATTATCTAATCACCGACCAAGTACAACTTTTTTGAAAGGATAAGACCACTAAACCGCCTTAAGAAAAAAAAAAGAGAGAAGAAAATCGATCGAACCGGAAAAAAAATGGGAGTGGTGATAATAGACGGGTCGACCGTACGGGCCCTGGTGAACGACGAGGCCCAGTACACCAACTGTGCGGAGGAGACCTTCGCCAAGCTGGACCTCAACGGCGACGGCGTCCTCTCCCGGGCCGAGCTCCGGCGGGCCTTCGAATCCATGCGCCTCATCGACGCCCCCGCCGCCGCCGGGGCCGACCAGCTCCGCCAGTTCTACGACTCCATCTTCGACAAGTTCGACCTCGACCAAAGCGGAACCGTGGACCTCGCCGAGTTCAAGGACGAGATGAGGAAGATTTTGCTGGCTATAGCCGACGGGCTCGGGTTTAGCCCCATCCAGATGGTGTTGGAGGATGACGTTGATGGCCGCCCGGGATTTCTCCAGCGGGCCGCCGATCTCGAGGAGGCCAAGCTCCGACAGGGCCAGAGTTAGTTGTGTTTTTTTTCTCGAGTGTTTTGTAACTTGTACGGTGGTTGGACTGCTTTGTTTTCTGGTTGCCGTTGTCTGAATAAACTTGGTTGGTGCTTGAACATTAATTAACTTTGGAGAAACAGAAATAATATGTTCCACATTTAAATTGATTTAATTGATATTATTTATACTAACAAATTGTACTTCTTTTTTGACAATTATTTTAAAAAACTCTAAGGTTAAGCTTTATTGACCTAAAGTATTCTTAAACACTAAAAAAAAATCGTGTTGTTTTTTGGAGATAGACCGTCAAAACATGTAGTCCATCCAATACATAGGATTGTCTGCGCAACTTTTTAAGTTCTCGTCCGAATTCTTAACCAGATTGCTCTTTGAACAATGGGAGGTAACTTGTATATTATCATTCACTTTAAAACTAAGAATCAATAGAAGAAGCTTGCTTAGGGCAACACCTTAGAAATAGCTTTTCAAAATACGGAGGTTTTGGCAATAGCATGTGCCTCCAACGAAATTCTGTTTAACTTTGATAGATACCAGCAAGTGTATGTTGCAACCTTTCTCTGCAGGTCAAAAACAGGCCGAGTACTCCTCCTCTGTCGTAGACTTTGAGACAACGATAATCGATTCGTACGAGCGGAATGTAGGAACTCATGGCCGCTCTTCACCTTCCCGTTGATACTATTCTGCTACCAGATCGAAATCAACTACTCGATGACATTCAAGCGAAGCAGGCAGTCCTTCTCTTCGAAAGCTCCGTAGCCGAAAGCAACAATCTAGTTTGACTAGATTGAGAGAGCAGGGGAGTGTCAGTAATGTTATGGACTCGAGGTCTCGACAAGGAGTTGCAACCAAGATCTCCAATGGAAGTAAGGTGTTGCAGACCCCAGCGACCAAGAGGATTAATCTTCAGACCCCCATACTTGAAGAAGAAAGGTGATGGTGGAGGGGAGCTTCACTTTGTGACTGGCCACAATGAAAATCTGATCACAGTTTTTAATAGCCAATCTTTTGGGGGAGGTCTGAGACCCTGCACGTATTGAACAGATACAAGTCCTAACTCTATCTCCAGAGTAAATTAAGGGTCTAACAATAGGGACTTCGGAGCCAATTTATTTTCGTGAAAACAATAAAGATTTTAGTGAGACTCGTGATCGTAACTTCTTATCCTTCCGGATTTGAGGGGTTACGCATTTTACTGGGATTTTCTTGAGTGAAGATTGGGGTATAACATGGCTGCCGCTTGCTTGCCTCATGCAGTTCAAGCCTCTGATTTCGGAGTAATAATACAACATATTTTACCTCAAAAAATTGATTTCTAGATTATTTAAAATGTCTAGATGGTTGGTTCAAGTTATTTATGACAGATGCTAAAGAAACCGCAGATTGGAAGTCTATTCTCGTAAGACAGAAAAGCATATTCCTTCAGTTCCAGGTTTTAATTCATATATTTTTTTATAGAATCAAACGAAATAAAGAAAAAAAACTAGTTAGTTAACATTAGATCAACTCTTAAGTGTTAAGCGATTTTAATTTGTTTATAAGATTTATTTTAAATCTAAGAATACATTATATGCTAAATATAAAAATACATTATATTATGTGCAACTAGCAGCAGGAAAGTTTCTATGATCGAAAAATTCTGAAAAAAGATATTAAGGTGATGAGGTGGGCTCAACCGCTTAAGCAACCAGCCAACTTCGAAGCAATAATAATACCCACGTTTTATTTTAAATTTTCCCCCTTTTCTGTCGTTTTATTTATTTTCTGAGGTATAAGGACAAAACCCTCTCGTGTCTTGTGGGGCTGTTTTTTCTTAATTCAGATTGTTCCAAACGTAAGCCCATACGTGGAAGCCCACACTCTTGCTCTTCAATGAATTACTTCAAGCCACGTCCATTTTAAGGCTCATTTATACGTCTATTTCACAATATTTTTTCTCATTTTCACGGGACGTAATACGGAAAATCGCATCTGTATAAGAATAAATCATGAATACAAAATGGTGAAAAAAAAAACCAATAAACTTCAAGTCATTTATCATAAAAATAAGTTGTTATCAATGTTGTAATATTTTTCTAATTAAGTTAATCACACACCTTTGTGATAAATATTATTGATAAAATTGGAATACTCTAAATTCTTTTAATAACTCAAGCAAAGCGGAAAATATGGCACGTGCTGCATACATTTTTTTTCTTGGTTTTCAAATTATAGCACGTGTGGCCCAAGCCATGGAGTTTGAAGCTTCTACGGGTTCGGACATCTCCGCCTAATGTAGTTGTCTAATTAATTTAGCGTCTCAAATTCAAACGTTCTTCCTTGGCAAGGCAATTAGGTGTTTATGAACGCATTCCCTTGATTTGACTATTATATTTTCTTCGGAATTAATTTTTATTAGAAATGCACTATTTTATGTACTGATGAAAAGAAATTAGGACGAATTTCCCTGAGATTCATGGTTTAATTGTTTATCACTTTTAGGGTCTATATCTTTTTAAAGGTAAATTTTATGAAACTCATCATAGTATATACAACTTACTTACGGTCTATTTTTTTTTAACACATAATTTTACTATTCAAATATCACGATGTCAAAACATTTTTTTAGTAAAGATTCTTAGTATTCAAATATGCTAGGGATCAAGATAAATTTGCCAAAAAAAGCTATGAGAAGACTATAAATTGAAAAAGAAACAAATACAATGAAAATGAAAGGAGCACATTGACATTGCTGCAAGATGAGCCGTGAGCATGTAAAAGTGGAGTCAATACATGGACCAGGTCCAAAAGACAAAAGACGAAATATAAAAGAAAAAAACATTTATTTGAAGAATAAGCAACTTCTAGGCAACATCATGTGGTCCAAATTCTAGAGCTGTATGTAGTGGAGGTCCACTAATCTTAGGGAAATTTATAAGATTGTGTCGTCCTCAAGTACAATCATCCATTACGTGTCACTAACTAACTACTCCATTAATGGATAAGATAAGAGGGCAGCCCAATTAAATTAAATTGCCATATGACCAAATAATTTGTACCAAGTTTGAACATCCAATCCAAGTCAAAAAAAGAAAAGTCTCCCAATTGTAAGTACACGCATATATATATACCCACTTCCATGCCCTAATAATCTCCATCATCACTTCTTTCGAATCATAACCTCTACCATCCAAACCTCTTACCACAAAACTCTCTTGTCGTCAGGTTCGTGGGCTCTCTGTAACTTCTATCGAACACTACGATACAACGAAATTAACCCAAAAATTAGAAGAATTTAGTTACCATGTTGATGGTGACAATGGAAAGTAGCTTGGGCGACATGTTGATGAAGATTGGTGTATTTCTTGTAGTACAAGCCTTGGTTTACGTTATACTTTCGAACTCATCAAATATATTCTCTAAGGACACAAAGAGGTCGTCCAGCTTCAAGCCAGCTCGCTCCCTTAGCATCCGGAGGATCCTCGCCGCACTCCAGGACTTGCCGACCAGTGGCGGCGAGCCCTCGCCTTCTCCTAGGAACATGGTGAAGTCGTCTCCCATGGAGGAGACATCTGACCAAGAAGCTATTTACAAGCTAAATTAGGAATTGGTGGGTGAGATTATATTAGGGAGTCGGGAAAATTCTTTGATTTATTATTGGGATTTTTTTCTTATTTTTATATATTATTTGGATTTTTTTTTCTTTTGGTTTATGTGTGGGCAATTATTTCATGGTCATGACGATCGACGAGGGTATTGTAAATATTACCTTTTGGTATATCAATTAATGCTATAGTGCAGGTTTATAATATTCCTTTGGTAGTTCCGCAGAATAAGACGTACAACAACAAGATGACTTCTCAATTTCTCAAAAAATAGAATTGTACGTATTCAAAAAAAAATACTCAGCGACAATAACAACAAGTAGTGTTACGTCACTTATAAATGTCTTTTACAATCAATCTCATACATGCACAAAATAAAATTTTATTATAGTACATATGTATTATGATTAATATGCAATAGATGAAAAGTACATGGTCAATAAATATATTTCGAGTTTCACTTTTTGGGAGGATATGCTCGATGCGAGCGAAATACCAATTTTTTAGCAGAACTAGATACCAATTTTGTTCCACTTTTTATAAGATTCGACTTTTAAATGTTGTGAAAGTAGGGGGAGGGTGTTTTTGCTCAAAATGGTTTGAATCGTCCTAAATCGAAGATTTAAGAATTGTTAGAGGGGAGAGATGAAAATCAAATCGAACTAAAGCTGGTGAAGAAACAATTCAGAACCAAATCAAAAAATTTGGTTAGAAGTAGAAAAATTACTAATTATTGTTTATAGAATCAGTATTCATAAAACTTACAGTAAGCAAAATATTCTTAATTCGTTTTTGTTGATCTCCAAATTCGGCGCTGAAGAAACAGAGGTAAATCCAAACACACTCGTGATTTAAGAAAAAGACACAAACTTGTGTTCTTGCAATACAAACAAAGTTCTTTCCATGAGAATAGTTTCCGAGGAACATGTGTTGTACGGCAGAATCATGATTTGGCTCTAGAACCCCACCAAACGTCTTTATTTATGTCAGTTGCTTGCTCTCCAAAAAGCTCTTGTCGTTTCGAGCATGAGAAAAAAAGTGTTGGGACTCCTCCTGATCAGCATCTGGGCCTGCTCTAGTGTTTGGTGTAAGAAGACGTATAGTTGTTATCTCATACAAATTTCGGGGAGGTTGATGAACAACTCAGGATGCAGCTTCCCTTTTGTGAAGACCAGTCTCATCGATTACAAAAAATCGGAGTCTAAGTGAGGTTTCACATGATGCTGATCCAACAGCTTCTGCTCCTGCAGAAAATCCATAACTCATCGAATGAGATGAGAATATCAGATTATGTATACGGAGACTCTGACATGACGATTTGGAAAGCGTTCTGAAGGTAAATACGATACGAAGGGTACACAGGTCAATTTGGTCCCCATAAAGCGGAAGTAACGGTAGCAAGTAGTGATCGATACGTATTATGACACGGCCAAGTTAAGCAGAAACCAGATTTGAATGCTCTTTAAAACCTTTTTACAAGAAACAGAATGGGAACCTTTTCAGTAGAACCTAAAGCCCACCTAAAGCACTCATGGATAACCAATTGATCACTCTGTAGTTCACAAAAACATTGTAGCCAGTTCCATAAGTAACAGTTCCGCGGTTCCCACCAAAACAGTTATTACCAGTGAAATAGATCTCGAAGACAGTAGACAATCATGACGAATGAACAAAAATCAGATTATGAGAAGAACAACAACAACAACAACAAGGACGTCTGAAGATAATGTCCATAGATACTCACAATCAGGACCGAAAGGGACAACCCGCCTTAGCCACCGATATGTATCATTGGTCTGTTAGCTGTTTTCGCAATGTCAAACATTCCAGCGTGCGCAGCTTTCTTTCTCTTGACCTGAAATGAAGAGAACATTGCAGCCGATGGAAATTTTGCGAGAGAAACTTTCGGCCGAACAAGCTAGACTTTGATTTTAAAAAGAACATCCCATAACTACTATTCCTTTCAGACAAACTAAGCCGATAGAAAAGGTGATTAGTTGCATACCGCTGACCCGATTATTTCCCTCAACTGATTTTCATCAGCTCCACTTCGAAGAGGGTCTCTTAAGCTAACCTAAGAAAACAATTCACGAAGATCAGAAGACACTCGTTCAAATAAAATAAGAAAACAATTCACGAAATCAGAAGACACTCATTCCAATAAATAAGCAATGAACAAGTCCAAGATTTCACAATCTAATGGCAAACTCATCTCCCAAGCTTTCTCTTATCTACATCATCACATTTCTAAATATTTACAGGTATGCCACTGTTCGCCAAGAAAACAATATTTCAAGTATCCAGTAAAGGGAAATAAGTTAACAAGACATTATGGTCTCATCAGAATAGTAAAATTTTACTAAGCAATATGGATGCTAACCTCTGAAGGACCAAAAAGACAAACTTTAAACTTCCCATCTGCCAAAAGTCGCAGTCTGTTGCAACCAGAACAAAAATGCTCGGTCATTGACGTGATAAAAGAAACAGTCCCAAGATGACCATCTATCTTGAAATTCTTGGCAGTGTCGGTTGGATGGTCCTGCATTCTCTTCATGTCCTTAAAGCGTTTGGCCTGTTGCAATGCCAAGGAATTACATTTACGGGCCATACCAAAAGTCATGAAATCACAACTCGGGATCACCATTTGGAAATCTACCTTACCACTCTATCCAACATCTCTGCGTAGGGAACAAGTTTCTTAACATTCCAAACATTTCCATCAAAAGGCATGAATTCTATGAACCGTACGTTGATGGGCTTGTCTCGGGTCAATTCCACAAAGTCGCAGATCTCATCATCATTAAACCCTCGCATTACCACACAGTTCACCTGGAAAAAAGTCATCCGTGAAACAAAATTATTATCAATATGAAAATATCTGGATTGAGAGCAGAAAGGCATAGAACCAAGGAAGTAGCGTATACTTTCACGGGATTGTAACCACAGTCTATTGCAGCATTAATTGACTCCATAACCCTTTGATGTCCTTTGTTCCTGGTCATAAATTCAAACTTCGCAGGCACCAAAGTGTCTAAGCTGATATTTAGAGAAGTCAATCCACATTCTTTCAGCTTTGGGAGTTTTCTAGCTAGAGTAATTCCATTTGTTGTCATAGCCAAAGTCTTGAGCCCATTCAAACTGGACAGATGCAAACATATATCTTCAATATCCTTCCTAATGGTCGGTTCACCACCAGTCAAACGGATTTTGTTCACTCCAGAACTAACAAAGAGATTCGCCAGCTGAACAATCTCATCCTGTGAGAGTAACTGAGGCTTAGGAGTGAGCTCCACACCCTCAGCTGGCATACAGTACTGACACCGTAGGTTGCAACGCTCTGTCAAGGAGATCCTCAAGTAAGTGTGCATCCTTCCAAAAGAATCAAACAACATATCCGAAACAGGATTAGTATTTGGTGAATCTTCTGACAACTTGGCACACGATGTTGCATAACCCTTCCGGGTACCACCAACCCAACGACCAACATCAATTGTAGCATGAGACACACACCAACTTGTTGAAGTAGAACATGATCCAACTTCACTATCAGCCTGCAAATGATAAGCCAAACCACGACCATTTAGTTTTCCGTAATCAGGACCGTGTAAGCATCACTGTAATTACAAGCAACCACACAAAA
>SOPF01028206.1:83115-144301 GCA_012979155.1 Hypericum perforatum
TTTACTTAATTTTTTGACTATGTTTTGAGAGAATATTGCACGCAATGGATATAAATGACAATATTGTGGACATCTTATGATATAATCGGTGACAAAATTTCGCATATCAATAAAAAAAAACCTTGACATATCAATGGATTTGTTTGTGTCTTTCAAATAAAAATAAAATGGACAGATCCTAATTTGTATCATCGATTTTTAATTAAAAATATCATATTCAAAGCTGTTGAGATAAAATAATTAGACAAGGGAGAAATATCGCGGGGAGTGGAAACACACCATACAAAATTAAATACAAGTTGACCCCTTAGTTTCATGGAAAGACATCCTAGACTGACCAACCAGCGAACGAGTGGTCCATCAAACAACTGCAAGCCCGCGACAACGTTTCGCGCTCTCTCCAACTCAGATTCGGTGGGGATTGGTATGAATCCCCATGGTGGGGAGGAGGGTATTAATAGTATACCAATAACTAATTACATCCTAAAAATTAGGGAACCATTTTTTAGAATCCCTTAAATTATGCAACTGAATTTGGTAACCGTCCATATTCAAAAATTGAAATCTCTAACAAATAATGACAAACCAAAATCAATCGTGTGCATAATCAAAAATTAAAATCTAAAAAATAGTCAGCAAAAATATAAATCTCTAGTCATCATATTTTCGGATATTGGTACCACTGGTTCCGGATATTGGTACCATTGGTTCCTTTTTGTACAATGGACAGGCCGAGGATTTTCCAGTGCCGGATCAAAATCGTGTGGAGTTGGACTTGAACCAAATTCTGTTAGGATAACATAAACATGTCAGTGTTTGTTCTTGATATTACTTTTTATGTATTCATCACTGGGTTCTTATTTCAACAATATGAAATGGTTGTTTTTTGTTTGTTGTTGATATCTTTCTACTTTATAATTGGTATACATCATAGTTGAATGTTGACACCAATATTGTATATCAGTTGTACCAATATTAGATATCAGTTGTACCAATATTCGTAACAAGTGGTACCAATATTTACAACAAGTAATACCAATATCGTACATGTTATTACTTTATTGTATTCATATATTGGTTTCTTGTTTCAGCAATATCTATTAACATATATTTCTACTTTACAATTGGTACATATCATACTTTATTGTTGGTACAAAATTTCAACACTAGTGGGATCAATATTTATAAATAGTGGAACCAATATTCACAACAAATAGTACCAATATCCGAAATCAGGGATACTAATATCCAGAACCAGTTGTACCAATATCCGGAACCAGTGGTACCAATATCCAGAACCAGTGGTACCAATATCCGGAAACTGAGACACTGAAAAAAGGGTATGACCGACGGCTAATTTAGGTCTGAGAAAATTTTGGTAGAACCAGTTGTACCAATATCCTCACACCTAAATTAACTCACCGAGATTGATCTGGGCACGAGCTGGCCGAAGACTTCCTCCTCCGCGTGACCCGCCACGTCATCGTCACGGTCGAAGCTCCAGACGCGGAGGGAGAAGGGGTCGGTGGCGTTGCGGGTGGGGGCGAGGGAGGAGCCATAGTAGAAGCAGGTGAGGGCAATGATGGTAATTAGACCGATGAAGAAGAAGGTAAGGAGGTTCCTTCTGGGTCGGAGCCGATCGGTTTGTTTGGTCATGTCTTACAGTGGGAATGGAGATTTGACTGCTTTGGACTTTGGGAAGTGAGAGAGTGAGGAAGAGGAGAGCTCTTCGTCCACAAACACAGGGACCAGATTCACTTCTACAAGAGAATTGGACGGGTTTGAAGAAAGGGTATGACCGGCAGCTAATTTAGGTCTGAGAAAATTTTGAATAAAAAAAATGTAAATATCTTCCTTAATTTGGGATTGAGAAAATCAAATTCAAAATCTAATTAAATATTGATAGAGAAAAATCAGGGATAGCATTTAATTTTTTCAATCAGTTAAGATTTGATAAGAAAATAGAAACAATAAGAATATAATTTATTAATCTAATACCAAAATTATCCTCAAGCATAACAACCGTTAGATTATAAATCTAAGAACCAAATTTTCATCTAACGATCTAAACGTAATCCCCATGATGGGAATGTCTTTTTAGACATCCCCACTGAATCCTATTCCCGCTCTCTCACCGTCTCACGAGCAAAATCTTATTCTTGGACCCTATATTTTTAATAAGCTTAGACCTACTTATATAAAAATTATCTCCATATATGCGAGAAATCAATAAGTGTATTCCCTTAGAGTAGGAGAAACCAGTAAGTATTTATATTGATAATTGAGCGAATTGTTTTAATCTATTAAAAAATTTGAATTTGTCAAACTTTTACATAGTTGTCCAAATTAGGAATCAAGCATAGAAAAATCACAATAAAAAATTAATATATTTGCAAAAAGTTAACACTCTACGACCTTAGGCAGTGACGCGGCAGTTTCCAACTTGGGAATTATAATTAATGTTTTTACAAACGACCCGGAGATCGACTAAGTTTTTGGGCGATTTGCGAATTGACCAGTCGCATCGTCGTGTGGACCAAATTTCAAAAAATTATTATAAATTAATAGTTATATACATAGAGGAGGGGGAGAGAGAGCGTGTAGGTTGGTTAAAGGCTTGGGGAAGGAAGGGGGATGGGACTGGGGAGAGAGGTGGGTTACGGGCTGGGCTTGAGGGGGTGTTTTGGTTATGAGTTTGGGCTTTGGGTTTGGGAAAGATTTGGGTTACGGGCTGGGCTTGGGCCCATTTTGGGTAACTTAGATTTTTAGGTTAATTTTTTAAAAAACCTAATGGACCAAATTTTCTATGTCTAATTTTCTGGTCCGACCATCTGGTCGAATCATAAAAAATCTAGTCCATTTGATAAACGTGTGTACTTGACTTTTTGACTCAGTATATCGTCTGAGTTATGGTCCGACCGATCGGACTGCCGTTTTAAAAACAATGATTATAATCTTTTGGTGTCTGCGTTATTATTAGTCGTTTGTTGCGGGAGAACTTCCTTCTAATTCTTGACTCTTATAATTTATTCCTAATTTCACATGTGCCACTACGTGGATTACTATCAATTATGGCCTTCTGTTTGGTATTTTTATTATGTGTCTATTTTCTTTAATTTTATTATCGGATAATTCAATATAGACTTTACACACACACACACAAGATCCTAGCTTCCCTTCTCTGGAAAAAAGTCGTCGCTTTACCTAGTAAGGATTAGATTTCCGGGTCGAGCTTAGGCCCATTTTATTTGGTTATTTGAAGTTTATCCTACCTAGTTCATTGTTCTAAGTTCCACTACAAATAAAAGTTGATTGTCAAAGTAAAATACTTAAATTCTGCTTCCTTTGCCATTCTGGGTTTGACCTTTAGATAATTTTGAGGTTGAGACTGTAACTGTGTTTCTTCCCTTCTTATGTTTGTGTCTTTACATATTAGCTGGTTGTTGATTGTCGTCGCTGTAGGTTGACATTTCTGATGACAACCATCAAAGATGTCAAGCAGTAGAATGGGTTCTGATCAGCAACTACCGCCGTCGTCGCCGATCCAGACGGTGTTGAAATCCTCAAGTCATCAATCGCAGAGCAAGCAAGAAGAGGAAATAAATATGACCGATGGAGCTGTTGAAAAAATAGCCGTTACATCCATTCTGGGCTTAAGTCCATCCAGAAGAAAAAGAGAAGAAGGCCCATTATGTTGTAAGTCATACACGTGCGTGACTCGTGACCTGGAGGAAGGAATATCCTCTCCACCGCCTTTGGAGAGATTAATCAGTTGCCAATGATTAGCTGGCACTGACCCCGAGGAATATTTTTCTGGGGATTACGGGATCCTTTTATACAAATTTTATTACTTTTTGTACAGACATTTCTTACTATATAGGTGGAATCTTTGTAACCTTTCTAATTATGGGAATAAAGTTCTTCTTCCCCAAAGTTCCTCTCTAGTTTTTCTTTCACCATTAATGGTGACCTTTACCTTCTAGCTCTTGTTTTTAACATGGTACTAGAGCAAGAGCTGTGAAGAAGCTTCTGAAAAACTCATAAACCTTAAACACTTTTCTTCCCATATACGTCCCTATGGCGAACCCAGAAACTGTTCCTACTGAAGTTGCAACTGCTGGTGCGTTGCTGCATCCTCCTAGTAGGGAATTTACCAATCCTTTTTATGTGCATCCGGGAGAGAGCCCAGCTGAGGTTCTTGTTTCCCCTCCTCTCAATGAGAGAAACTTCCATTCCTGGATTCGAGTTATGAGTCAATCGCTCGAGTCCAAGAATAAGCTTCTGTTTGTGGATCGAAGCATTCCAGTTCCAGGGAGAGTAGATCCGCTTTATCCAGCTTGGAAGCGATGTAACACCCTTGTCTTGCGTTGGTTGATGCACTCGATTGAATCAGAACTTGGAGAGAGCTTGCTTTGGTATGACTCTGTAGCTGACTTATAGGACCATCTGCATGATAGGTTTGGTCGTGGAGACCTCCTCAAGATTGCGGGTCTCAAACGCCAGATCTCTAACATATCATAAGATATCCTCAGTGTTAATGAATTTTTTTCAAAGTACAAAGCCCTATGGGACCAGTTAGTTCAATTCAGGCCTGTACCAACTTGTCACTGTGAAGATGCAACTCACATTGCTTGTCCAGCTTTTATTGTCTTGGCTGATCAGTTAGAACAGGACTACATCATGGGCTTCTTAACTGGTTTGAATGATGGTTTTGATAATATATGGACTCAGATCTTGATGATGGATCATTTACCATCTATGAGTCGTGTTATGTATCTAGTAAGTCAGCACGAGAGGCAGAGTGCCTCTATTCCAAACTTTACGAAGTTTGCAGATTCTTCAGTTGTTCTTGCTACTCAGATGAGCAAAAAATTTGGACATCCATGACCCGTATGTACACACTGTCACAGGGAAGGTCATACTGTAGACAAGTGCTTCAAGTTACATGGATTTCCTCCTGGTTAGAAGCCTAAGGGGAAAGGAAATCAGGTAAAGCCAATCGTAGCTACTAGTTTTGCTAATGCAAATCACAACTCTGCAGCCAATTTTGGATTTACAACTGAGCAGGTGCAAGGGTTGATGCACATGATGCGGCAAACCATGCAACACGACTCTACAACTGGATCAACTGCGCCTGTTGAGTAAGGACTCAAACCTGCCTCTTTTAATGCTGGTATCATGGATTTTAATCATGTATCAGCAGGTATCTTACTTTCTTCTCGATTGCAGACTGCTTTTGTTGTTAGATCTGCACATTAGATTTTAGATTCTGGTGCATCTGTACATGTTTCATGTGATCTCTCATGGTTCAGTACTCATTCTAGAGTGCATGATATCTTTATCACGTTGCCTAACCACACGAGAGTTGAAACTTCTCATGTTGGGACTACCCAACTCACACCAGAATTGCAACTCTGCAATGTGCTCTGCGTACCTGGATTCAATTTTAACTTGGTTTCCATCAGTCAACTTACCACTGACTTATCTATTTCACTAATTTTCACTTTTGATTCTTGTGAAATTCAGGACCATACAAGGCGGAGGAAGATTGGCATTACTAAGAGGAAGGATGGCCTGTACTACCTACAACCAATTCCAAACACCACCACCAAACCCACTGACCAGCCTCCAGTCTTGTTAGTCAATTACATACAGCATGACTTGGATATTTGGCATTGTAGGTTAGGACATCTACCTAGTGCAAAACTAAAGTTACTACAGAAGTTTTATCCTGCTGTTTCCAGTTCTGTACGTACTTCATGTGACTCTTGCCATTATGCGAAATGTCAGCGTTTTCCTGTTTTAAAGAGCTTTGCTGTTGCTGCAAAAGTGTTCGATCTGATACATGTAGATTTATGGGGACCATACTCCACATAATCTTATGATGGTTTTAGTTACTTCCTCACCATTTTGGATGATCATAGTAGAACAACTTGGGTTTACCTACTTAAAACCAAAGTTGATACAACTGGCTGTTTAGAAAATTTTTGTGCGATGGTTGAAACACAATTCCATACTAAGGTTAAGAGTATTAGGTCTAACCAAGGAACAGAGTTCCACATGAGATCTTTCTTTCATCACAAAGGGATCATCCATCAAATAAGTTGTGCATATTCTCCTCAACAGAACAGGAGAGTGGAGCGCAAACATCAACACATCCTCAACGTGGCACGAGCTCTTAGGTTCCAAGCCTTCTTGCCCATTCATTTCTGGAGTACTTGCATTCTCTATGCGGTTCACCTCATCAATCTCACGCCCTCCTCCAGCCTCAACCACAAGACTCCTCATGAAGTACTATATAACTCTCTTCCTTCTCTGAAGCATCTCCGTGTTTTTGGTTGCCTGTGCTTTGCAGCCACTCTTCCCAAATAGATGAAGTTCGATAAGAGAGCACGTCGATGTATATTTTTGGGATATGCACAAGGTGTGAAGGGATACAAACTGTATGATCTCGAGACGCATTCTACCTTCTTCTCGCGTGATGTTACCTTTTATGAGCAGATCTTTCCCTTCCAGACACTACTGCCACTAGACCATCTACAATAAGATACCTCAAAAATGGAGCATCCTAGTACCAAGTCTCCACTACTTTATGAAGATGATGAAACACAGTCACTATTGGAATTTCTTCCCACTTCACCACAAGCTGCCCCACATCCTACCACCCTTGATCCACCCTTACGTAGATCCACACGCCACAAACATGCCCCTGACTACCTAAATGACTATGTGCAGGACATCACTTTGCCTTTGCAATGCCATGAAGACTCTGCTGCGTGTGATCAGGTCAGTCCAGCTGTCTCTATTGTGCATCCAATTTCTTCGGTTATAACAACTGATTTTCTTGGTTCCTCTCACAAGACTTATATTGCCGCGATTGCAAACACACGAGAACCAAACTCTTATGCAGAAGCCTGTTCTCAATCATGTTGGCAAGAGGCGATGAAAAGTGAACTATAAGCCCTTTATGAGAATGGTACTTGGGATCTGGTTCCCTTACCAGTTGGGAAGAAGCCAATTGGGTATCGGTGGATCTATAAAATTAAAAGACATGTTGATGGGAGTATTGAGAGATTTAAGGCTCGCTTGGTGGCAAAGGGATACACACAAGCATTCAGAGTAGATTACATAGATACCTTCTCTCCTGTTGTTAAACTCACTTTAGTTCGCATGAGTCTTGCTCTTGCAGCTTGTCAAAACTGGCATCTCGAATAATTGGATGTCAACAACGCGTTCTTGCACGGAGATTTGTATGAAGAAGTCTACATGGTCCTTCCACCTGGTCTTCATGGTCCCAAGAATCAAGTTTGTCGATTGAGAAAATCTTTGTATGGATTAAAGCAAGCTAGTCATCAATGGTTTGCAAAACTCACCTCTTTGCTTCTTTCTTTTGGATACACACAGGCAAAGTCTGATTATTCCATGTTCACTCTTCACAACCATAGCTCCATCACTTACCTACTGGTGTATGTCGACAACGTTATTCTTGCTGGCAACGATTTCAGTTATATTCAAGCAACGAAGAGCTTTCTTCATGATAAACTCAGAATTAAGGATCTAGGCCATTTGAAATTCTTTCTGGGGCTTGAAGTGGCGCATTCCAGTAAGGGAATACATGTGTGCCAACAGTAGTATACTATTGAAATGTTGAAGGAAGCAGGTTTTGCAGATTGTAGACCTATGCGAACTACTATGTCTAACTCTTTGCAGTTGGTTGAAGCATCAGATTCAACACCTCTTGCTGATCCAACCTCATATCGACAACTCATTGGTAAACTCCTTTACCTCACAAATACACATCTAGATATTTGCTACTCTATCCACAAGCTCAGTCAATTTTTTACCAATCCATTCATCATCCACAATAAGGCTATTCATCGTATACTTTGATACGTCAAGCAACAACCTGGTCTTGGTCTTTTCTTCTCGGCCAGTACTCAACTTCATCTTTCAGCTTTCTCGGATGCTGATTGGGCAGGGTGTCCCGATATATGACGCTCAACTACAGGGTATTGTGTATTTCTCGGGCGATCTTTAGTGTCTTGGAAATCAAAAAAACAAGCCACGGTATCCAGAAGTTCCTCTGAAGCAGAGTATCGCGCACATTAGCATCTGTCAGCTTTGAACTCCAATGGATTTCATACTTAATACATGACCTTCGTATTTCACACTCCATTCCTGCTTCGGTTTATTGTGACAACAAGTCGGCCATCTATATTGCTGACAATCACGTTTTTCATGAGAGGACCAAACACATCGAGATTGATTGTCATCTCGTACGAGAACGCATTAACAATTAGCTGCTAAAGCTCTTCCATGTGCCTGCAGAACAACAAACTGCTGACCTCCTTACTAAGCCTCTTTCCTCTTCACTTTTCCTCTCTTTTATTTCCAAGCTTGGACTGCTCAACATCTATAGTCCAGCTTGTGGGAGGATGTTGAAATTCTCAAGTCATCAATCGCAGAGCAAGCAAGAAGAGGAAATAAATATGACCGTTGGAGCTGTTGAAAAAATAGTCGTTACATCCATTCTGGGCTCAAGTCCATCCAGAAGAAAAAGAGAAGAAGGCCCATTATGTTGTAAGTCATACACATGCGTGACTCGTGACCTGGAGGAAGGAATATCCTCTCCACTGCCTTTGGAGAGATTAATCAGTTGCGAAAGCATATCAAACTGCAACAGTCTTATTCGAGATTGTAAGTGTTGAGAGTGTTGTCCCACATCGATTAAAACTTGTGGGATGAGCAAGTTTATAAGTGTTGAAAATCCACCAACCTATCACCTTAAGGTTTTGGGTTGGATATGGAGATTCTAATATGGTATCAGAGCGGGTTGATCCCGTGCTCATTATTGAGCTCACACGGCCCCCATTTCTCGTACTTTGGTGAAGTCAAAGCCGATGCAATCTTTGACCCGATGTAGGTCTCGTTTGAGGGGGCGTGTTGAGAGTGTTGTCCCACATCGATTAAAACATGTGGGATTGGCAAATTTATAAGTGTTGAAAATCCACCAACCTATCACATTAATATTTTGGGTTGGATATGGAGATCCTAACAACGACTCTCAACCGGACAGAAGGTGTGATTGAAGAGGTCATTTTGTTTCTGATATTAGTTATAGTTTTTTACTGTTGTTATGTTAGAGCTTGTGGAGGCTCAAAAGAAAGATGCAGTAAAAATGTGTACCGATAGTGGGTAACCTATAGCGATCATTGTAGGTTTTTTATAATAAATAAGTTTTTTACATCATAATAAACTTAATATTTGAACAATTTACCTATTGCATATTTTTGTGCCGTAGGACTTCGAACTCATTATAATACTACACAATGCACATTTTCTTCGGTCTTTTACATTCATCGCGGAAAGGGGGAATTTTTTTAGGAGTACTAAATAGGAGGAATGTGATCTACTGTTCAGAAAAGTAAAATGTTTCTCTCAATTTGTATTCCCACCGTACAATAATTTTATACATGAGAAATCCCTATTATCCTAATTTTAGTAATTACTTGGTTGCTAAGAGTCAGCTTGCAAGGTTCATGCATGTCAACAGGCAAATTAGGCAGCGGCTCTTTTTGGAAAGCTGGGAGAAGAAAAGAGAATAAAAAATAAAAGCACATGCTATGGCCATAGAGGAAAGCGGCCGATTTTTCAAGAATGGTCCAAAGATTTACCCGCCAAAGCAAAATGCTACTTATCATTTTCCTATGCTACAATGATAGGTGAACATAAGTTTAGGAGTTAGCTCATCTTATGTTATGCTGTTCTGGTTATTTTATATTTTAGCACGTGTGTTGTCGGCGACATAAAAGTTAATAATTTGTTCAATATATTTACAAAATGAAGAAAAGAAAAGAGATATTTACCTACCTTATTTCCAATTACTTCCAACATTTTGTGCACCGGCTAGTGTTTACATTTTTCAAGGAGTAGATCCAAAAAAGCAAAAGGCTTCCTTTTCTTGCGGACTTCTCCTATCCGAAGAGAGAGAACAAAAAAAAAATTAAAACGACGATGCTTGGAAAGGGTGGCTGGCGTTAAAAGGCAGCCTATGTAGATAAAGAGACATCCAGATTATTGATCTTTAATAAATTTTAGTTCATGATGATTAATTTTTAGGAAAGGATTTGATGTCGGTAACATAAATTTCACAATACTAAGCTGCTCAAATCTGAATCGTAGAAATTATTGGACGGTTAAAAATATGCGTGTGTAACCTCTTTTTTTTATGTAGGTTTCAATTTTTTCATGTTCTTTTTTTTATGATTTTTGATATTTTACTTCAATGGAGCGTAAACTAGTGGAATGAGATGAAACAATGATAATTGACCCAATGTTCAAGTGTCGTTTTTTTATAACTATTTTTCAAATTATTCTTATATTTATCTAATAATAAAAGTTTGTCATTTACATTTTCCTGTCTGGGAGTCCAACAACACTCAATACGTTCCCCTATATTTCATCCTTAATTTTCAACATCGAAATCAACATTAATGGAGTCGTGCGAGTATATAGACCCATAGGCTTTCTGATACCATATTGGAAATATATACCAACTCATCCTATTTGTAATTTTCGATATGAGACATTCTCCAACATATAAAAATCTAAAATGTCATAAAGTTACTAGTGACGATATTAAAATTTTGATAAGTATCAAAAAGGTTACATGTAAATATCAAATATCATTCATATTTTTAACCTTAAAGTACTTAAGGAAACAATTGAATCTATAGAAGACCGGAAGATAAATGCTATTTAATGGGCACCTGACATAAATATCAAGAATGTGTCGTGGATAAGGAATGAGAGCCGAATCGAATATGTGGATCCAAATTCGGACAGGAAATTCAGATACATAAAACTCGACAAAGTATGATTTTGATCCATGAATTCAATGCTTGAATTGGGCATTTATATATTTCAAAGACAAAATTCACAATCTAATATATGTGTCCATCAGTATTTTGTATTTCAGAATATTAACTGAGTAATAAAAGATTACCTAATTAACAATGATATTCTAATTTTGACCAAAATATTTAGGACAAAACTATCCACTCTTATTAAAGAAAAAATAGCCGAAAAAATTAAAAAGTTCATTTCTACCTTTCACAATGAAGTAGGCAGAATAACCAACACGCAGTTGGTGCAGTGGTGCCAAGGGCTACACTTGGAAGGGCGAACCAAGGTTCGATCCTCCGCAACGGCGTTGGGAGAAGTTTAAAACCTTAACTTCGGGATCCGCCTCGAACAAGAATAGTCGGCCCCGTTGAAAGTCCATAATAGGCTGACCGGATACCTGGGTATTCACCAAAAAAAATGAAGTAGGCAGAATAGTCACCATCGATCCTAATTTATAAACTATTTTTATAATACTATTTTTATATATGCAAAATTTAAATTAAAATAAATTGTTTATCAGTTAGATTAAATTTCGACAAGTTAATTTATTTTTTGTTAGATGATCTGAAGCATATTCATACACGACACTGGAAAAATATCCATCCTACACGATATAATTATGTCGCTTACCTTGGTGGGAGAGAGAGTCACATAAGACAAAACCCAAAAGCACAACTGCACAAGTGCACTGCCCAATGGGTATTAATTTACAGATTCCGAACCTGCAATTCAACTTTTAAATAATATAGGAATGTGTTACTGTTTACGGGCATTTTTTCGGTAGGTGATGAACAATTCATGAGAAAAATGTTTGTGTTTATCAAACACAAGAATTTAAATTGTGACTATATACATATTTTTACCGTGTTTTTATCATAAACACGGTTTAAATTTCAATATATTTACTACTTCTCTTTTTAAAACCAAGCATGGAAGTGTAATACTCACAAAAAATATCTCAAATCTTGAAATCAAACTAATCGTTTATTTGGTTTATCTCTACCAACCCGTGTCTATATGAATGTATTAGTTCTATTTTAATTATAATTATCTCTAAAAAGTTTGTGTATTGGTCACGAAAAAAAATACGTGTCTATCTAACACAATTTTTTTCTATGTATTAGTCACTAAACACGGAATTGATTTTCTTGTAATGCCGTGTGGACACCAGATTTGCAAAATAAAATTTTTAACATAGAATTTGCAACAAAATTATGAACAATAACACTAAAAATAAAAAAAAATGCACTACCAAATGGTATTAATTTCCAACTTCCAAACCTCCAATTGAACTTTGAAATAATATAGAAAAAAGAAAATAAGTACGGTCTGAATTCACTGCAATTCTCCTAACTGTCAAGTTTTAACTGTTCTTTCACAAATATTATTTGAATTGTATATAATTACTAAAAGTTTATTAAGTTACAATTTTATGGTAGATACTATACAACCTATTTCTTTTCTTAAATTTTGTAAAATAATTAAGGATCCAATATTATCAAGTGATGTCCTAGAATCTAAATGTTATTTCATATAACTTAATTGGCAATGACGTTATTTCATATATTTGATGTCCGAATATTGTCTTGTTAGGACTTTATTAATATATCGTTTCAGTAAACCATTTTCAACAGGCTTCCTGTGTTGTTTGGTTGAGGAATGAGGACCGAGGTGAAAAAAAAAACCCCTTAACAAATAAAAAAAAATATAGATTTAATCGGTCAGTAGTAAAACGAACGGTATCTTTCCGTTGATATATAAGATTTACAAATAAAAGTAGAATGATTTATAGATTATGTTACACCATCATAATTTTTGATTTATACATTAATTAAACAATTTTAGATTAAAAAATTAACAATAATTTTGAGCATGAATCTAACATTGCAAGACGATTAGATAACATATAGAAAGACTAGGCACTCCAAGTCCCAAGTCATAAATAATAATATGCCCATCCAGATTTCCCTACTTAATTTTCAATCTGCAAGAAATCTAGATAGCACAACTTATTTACTACACCATTCTTAATCTAGTCATAAATCCGAATAAATACTTCATATTAACAGAAACCTCATTCATAACAATGGTAATTAATAATATAGATAGAGTAGAAAATAAATTTGAACATAATTGTTGATCTGATTTTATTATTAAAAAAAAAGCAAGAAAAAATTAACGAAAAACGTTATCCTACCTTATTGCGGTGTTTATTCACCAGGTACCCTACTTTTGGTTTATAAATGATATTTGAATACACTTAGATTGGACAAAAATATTTGTCCAATTTTCCACTTCAAAAAGAATATTTTAGATTCAAACTGAATAAATTACTTCACGAATCTAACTTTAAAACGTGGAAATGCCCGTAAAGTTGTTTTAACAAAACCCGGAAAGCACTTAGCTTAGACAGTGAAGTGGAAATTTCCAATTCATTGCTCCTCATTATCTCCCCAGTTAAACCTGGTCGACCCACTTCGTAAAAGTGAAGTCTTTCCAAAGTCTTATTGTCAAAATTCGACCAACCCTTGTCCGCCAGCCACAACCCCAGTAGGGTAAAACTTCTCTAACCAAGCAGTTACTTGCGAGTTTTTGTAATTTAGTGCTTTTTTTTATAGGTTTAAATTTAGTGCTTTTGGCTTCTGGGGTGTGTTTGCGTGTGTATAGATCTATAATTCATTCACTCACTCACACTTGGTTACTCACCACTTTGTCTTGCTTTTTTTAGCAACCTCTCTTTTTATGCTCAGTGGGGGGTTTTCTATTTCGTTTAAACCATTTGTCTTTGAAAGGGAAGGCTCTGGCTTGATGATTATGGATGCCATACTTGGTCTTTGATATTCTAAGTTTCTCCCTTATCTAACTGGTAATCTTTTGCTTCTCTTCACTTTTCCCTGTTTTCCTCCCCACCCAGAAAAGGTAAAGTTTTTGTGTTTTTGTGAGAGCAGAAAGGGAAACTTCAGTGTTTTTTTTCTCCTAGATTTTATGTTTGTTTTTTACCTTCTGAGCCTGCTTCTAGTGGGTTTGAAGTTGGAAATACACAAACTTTGAGCTAGTAAGGGTTAGATTCCCAGGTTGAGCTTGTGCCCTTTTCATTTGGTTCTTTGAGGTTTAACCTTTGTTGATTGTTAAAGTGAAATTCTGCCTCCTTTGTGGTTCTGGGTTTGGCCTTGTGCTAATTTTTTGGTTGAGAATTTAATCACGCTTGCACTGGCTATTCTTCTTCCTAACCAGTTACAGTTTGCGAACATCTCTGTTTGTAGCTGGTTGTTGATTTTGTTGTTGATTGTCGTTGTTGTAGGTTAATAGTTCTGATCACAATCATCTAAGATGTCTAGTAGTAGAAGGGGGTCCGATCAGCAACCGCTGCCTCCGCAGCGGGGGAAGCTTATGCGGACCCAGACGGCTGGCAATTTGGGGGACTCTATGCTGGACAGTGAGGTTGTTCCTTCTTCCTTGGTTGAGATTGCCCCAGTTCTTCGGGTTGCTAACCAGGTGGAGGCGAGCAACCCTCGAGTTGCTTATCTTTGTAAGTCACTGTCTACTTCCTTTATGGGTTATTTTTTTACCTGGAGCTTGGTTGAATGTAATTGATTTTTGGGTTCTAACAACACCAATGTGATTGTGTTTTACAGGTCGGTTCTATGCTTTTGAAAAGGCTCACAGACTTGACCCAAAATCCAATGGTCGTGGTGTACGCCAATTCAAAACTGCACTTCTACAACGTCTAGATAGGGTATATACTTAAATTAACTACTAATGGTTTCGAGTGTTTCATATGGATTCAAATTCACAGCTCAATACAAGGTAGTCACTAGCGCAATAGCGGTGACCCCCTCAAAATGGCATAGCGGGCCGCTATTTCCCGCTATTTCGCGCTATAGCGGCGCTATAGCGGGAAAAAAAGCATAGCGGGTGGGTCGGATTTCCGCTATAGCGCGCTATTGACAACCTAGGCTCAATAGAGGTGTATCTTTTACTTTCAAAAAGAACAAAAAGGGTAGTGTGTCTTCTTGTTGGTGCTGATATTAGATAGTAGATACGTTCTAGATTGTGATAATATAGGAAAATAGGTGGCTTTCAGATTATGTTTATGTTGGTATTATGGTCTGAAATAATTGATGATTTGGATTTACTTTCCAGCTTCCTAAATATTTCCTAATTTTCTTTTCTCATCGATGTTTGCAGTTGTCACTGGTTTTTATATATATTTCTCATGCAACTATTTTCCCAGGAAACCTGGAGGAAACATTGTTATATTGGTATTATAGTTTGGTTAATGATCTCTAATTGGACTGAATAGCCTCTGTTTATCATTTATCTATACAGGAAAAAGACACAACTTTGCAAGGAAAGACAACAAGTGATGCGCGAGTAATTCAGAAATTTTATCGGGAGTACTACCAGAAGTATATTGAAGCTTTGCAAAATGCTACTGCTAAAGCCGATCGGTGTGTTTCAAAAAATTGATTTGCAATCTGAATTTTATTTAACTATTTGTTCGTTCCAAAATCTGAAAGCAACCTATTTTCCTTGCTCAGTGCTCAGCTTACAAAAGCATATCAAACTGCAGCAGTCTTATTTGAGGTTTTGAAGGCTGTCAACCAGACAGAAGCTGTACCTGAAGAGGTCATTATATTTGTGATATTAGTTATAGTGCTGGAGAAGAAAATGCACTAGCATATATAAAATGACTTGGACCTCCTCTTCTGTTGTTTTCAGATTCTGGAAGCGCAAAAGAAAGTTGCAGAGAAAACGCAGATTTATGTCCCATTCAACATTCTTCCTTTAGATCCTGACAGTCAAAATCAGACCATAATGAAATTTCCCGAGGTTGGAAAAAAAATGCTCAAGTGGATGTAGTTAAATGCTACTTAAAACTTTCATTTTGGTGCACTCGCTAACCTTATCGGCCGCTGAATAATCCGCAGATCAAAGCTGCTGTAAGAGCACTTCAGAACACCCGAGGATTACCTTGGCCAAAGGGATACAAGAAGAAAGTCAATGAGGATATTCTTGACTGGCTTCAGTCTATGTTTGGTTTTCAGGTGACTGGTTCAGTTGCTTGTAAGTCCATCATTTTTGGCGTTTTTATAATGTATGAATCTGCTAATGAATGATAACCATGTGCAGAAAGATAGTGTGGCGAACCAAAGAGAGCACTTGATTCTTTTGCTTGCAAATGTTCATATGCGGCAAGTTCCAAAGATTGATGAGCAAGCCAAGGTAGTTTACTGTTTCAGTTATATCACTTTGTGGTTAAGATCTTTCCACTGTTAATGTCAACAGTAAATTTCTGTCCAGTTGGATGATCGAGCCCTGACGGAAGTGATGAAGAAATTGTTTAAGAACTATAAACAATGGTGCAAGTACTTGGGACGCAAAAGCAGCCTTTGGTGAGACTCAGTTGCAATTCAAGCAAACCAACATTTAGCTTGTTGGTGTGTCTGATTTTGTCATAAATTGGTATGGAATTTCTATGAATCATTGTGGTCTCACAGTTTTCTTTTATGTTACTTGTTGAACAGGTTGCCAACCATTCAACAAGAAGTGCAGCAGAGAAAATTGCTATACATGGGCCTCTATCTCCTTATATGGGGAGAAGCTGCAAATTTGAGATTCATGCCTGAGTGCCTTTGCTATATATATCATCATGTATGCATTAATTATGCTTCTTTCTTTTGTCCTGGGCCCTACTTTTGATCTTTGGTTGATAAAAAAAGTACTTCGTCAGAATTCCCTGCGAATTTAACCAGAAGAAAGTTCACGAAATACAGAATTATCTGGAGGTCTTTGTTTCTTGTAGAACACGGTTACTGATTGTTGTTATTGTTTCAGAGAAACGGTATTAGAGATGGTACTTGTGGCTTCTTGAATATAGTGCAGATGATTATGCAATCATGCTGTCAACCTTAGTGTGATGGTGCGTCCTTCGTGAATCTAGGATGCTAATCATTTACCTTGATGTTTGCAGATGGCATTTGAATTATACGGAATGTTGGCTGGGAGTGTCAGCCCAATGACTGGGGAGCACGTAAAGCCAGCTTACGGTGGTGAAAATGAAGCCTTTTTAAATAAAGTAGTGAAGCCAATTTACGACGCCATTGCAGAGGTTTGGTTTTGGTGGTTGGATACTAGTTCCTTAAGTTAACTAGAAGATTTACCGTTTGACTTCAGTGTTTGTTGAATACTAGTTCCTTAAGCTAAGTAGAAGATTTACCTTTTGACTTCAGTGTTTGTTGAATACTAGTTCCTTAAGCTAAGTAGAAGATTTACCTTTTGACTTCAGTTTTTGCGATTTACAGGAAGCGAAAAGGAGTCACAATGGGAGGTCAAAGCATTCTCAGTGGAGAAACTATGATGATCTCAATGAATACTTTTGGTACTGTACTTTTTGTGGTTTTGTTTAACATTTTATATTTTTTTCATCCAGAGTGTCATTTTTGCTTTGTTGCATTGTGGAATTCAGGTCAGTTGATTGCTTTCGGCTAGGTTGGCCCATGCGTGCTGATGCAGATTTCTTTTGCTACCCCTCAGATGAGCAAAATCAACCGAAGGATGAGGTATCGATTCCTCCGGTCCTTTTCCGTACTCATATTTGTGATAATATTTATTTTGCATGCCAAATTCATTTTGGTTATTGTGGTTTTGGTCCTTAATGCTCATGTATAAAGCGACATGCTGCATTTATTGACCTTCAGTACATGAGATGGTAGAATCAAACTTTCATGCCTAGATTGTCAGGCCTTTGCTTGAAGTACGAGGACATTTCAGAAAATGCTAGATCTGCATGCTGTTGGAAAATCGTGTGGACATTAATCAAAACTATAGCGACGGAGAGCCAAGTTGCTAGATGGAGAGTTTAAACCAGCAATCACAGTTTCTGATCTGCATGTGGAATTGGATCATTTTTTCCACTGTGTCAGCCAAATCTCATTATTTGGATTTAAATTCTCATGGTGTTACGTTTTTGCTTTCAATGTTTAGGAGAAGAAACTAGATTTCAGTGATCGAAAGGTTAACTTTGTTGAAATACGGACCTTTTGGCATATCTTCAGAAGTTTTGACAGAATGTGGAGCTTCTTTATTTTGTGTCTACAAGTAAGCAGCATCCATATTTTAGATATTTCTGTCTATCATTTAATTATTTTTCTCCTGAAAAATTGAGATGTTTGGCTTTTCTTGTCAAAAGGCGATGATCATCATTGGTTGGCACGGATCAGGAAGTTTGGGCAACATTTTCAAGGTTGATGTTCTAAAGCAAGTTCTAAGCATCTTTATAACCTCGGCAATTCTGAATTTTGTGCAAGGTAGGCGGAGTATTTGGTTTTAGACCTTTTCAATTAGCTCCTTGCTTGGTGATCATCCCTGCTTTGTCACACACTTCATACCTCTTCAAGTCTGCAAATTGTTTTTCTAATAATTTCGAGCAAGCTAGACTTCATAATCCAGTTACGTTTTCTAAGTTCCACAACCTCTTTGTTTTCCTTTTCCTGTTGTAATGTGGTTTCTGGCACTTTTTCGAGACATGAAGATCTGAGCTTGCACGATTTCTTGAAAGACCTTTTGATAACTGGTATCCATTATATGACTCTCTTTTGAGTTAGTTTCTGTGCCTCGCTATTTTACAGCTGTCTTGGACATACTTATGGGATGGAAGGCAAGGAAGACCATGCCATTATATGTTAAGCTAAGATACATCTTGAAGGCTCTTTCAGCAGCTGCATGGGTCATAATCTTGCCTGTAACCTATGCCTATAGCTGGAAAACTACTCCTGGACTTGGAGAGACCATAAGGAAATGGTTTGGCAACACTCTGAGCTCGCCCACTTTGTTCGTCATGGCCATCCTCATTTACTTAGCTCCAAACATGCTCTCCGCTCTGTTGTTTTTGTTACCCTTCATTCGGCGCCCTCTTGAGAGGTCAAACCTTCGGGTTGCAATGCTCATCATGTGGTGGTCTCAGGTATGATCTGTAATGGAACCTGCACTATTGTGTGAGGACTTTCACTTTCCTTGCTAACAAATCAAAATATGATATGGTCTTGCAGCCTCGGCTCTATGTTGGAAGGGGAATGCATGAGAACCCTATTGCTCTTTTCCAGTAAGATTTAAATTATGGAATGTTCTTTGAGATTATGCTTTCAACAATGAAATAGTGCTCTTACCGAGAAATTCCCTATTCTAATTGATAGGTATACCATCTTTTGGATTCTGCTGCTACTGTCAAAGTTGTCATTCAGTTACTTTGTGGAGGTATGCTTGTTACTTCATCTTATTGCTTTAGCAAATAAGAACGGCAATCTAAATGGATAGTGCTTTGGGATTGCTACTCGTTATGTACCATTGTGAGCAAACGGAACTCTAAAATGGATATATTAATTTATTTTTGATAATGACTCTGATCTGAATGGACATTTATTTATATCATGAAGTGAGGTCACTAGCTAAGTTCGGCTTCCAAGTAAAAGTTAACACCCATAGGATGGAAGTGCTTTGTGATTGCTTATTGCTACTCGTTATTTACCATTGTGAGCTTATCCTGAACGTTGACTATGTCTTTCCCTTTGTTCAGATTAAGCCTCTCGTGGGTCCAACGAAAGCTATTATGAAAGTTTCGATAAACACCTACAAGTGGCACGAGTTCTTTCCTCATGGTATTGGCTCTTTGGAAATGCATTCTCAATGTTCTATATCTTCTGGAGGATTATAAGGTTCATTGTCTGAATTCGATTATTTGTTTTGCAATGCAGCCAAGAACAACATAGGAGTTGTGATTGCACTGTGGGCTCCTGTTGTCCTCGTATGTTGAGTTTGTTTCACTGGGTTAGCGATTTATAAGTTTCTCTCCCTTTGCTGATTTTTATATATATAATGCACTTCATGGTCCCAGGTATACTTTATGGATACTCAAATTTGGTATGCTATCTACTCAACTATTTTTGGAGGTCTATATGGTGCTTTCCGCCGCCTCGGAGAGGTTGGTAAATTTTCTTTAAGCATGATTATCTGAATTATATTCAACTTTTCAATGATATGAATGGTCATAGAATAAATCGCTTGCAAGGAAGAGAAATAATTTATCATGATATCATGTGTTTTCAGTCTGCATATCAAAATTTATAGGAACCTTTTTATTGTTGATAGTTCTCCCAGACTGTTCATTACAAAAATGCTTATATTATACATGAAATGAGATAATGATTACAGAATATATCGCGAGTGTACTTGTCATTATTGTGGAAGCGCAAAATTTAGTAATTTATCATGATAATAAATTCGGTGTTGCTAAATTGAACAAGTTTTTCTTTGTGCTTAGTGAATATTTGATTTGGTTCCAGATTCGAACGATAGTCATGTTGAGATCTCGTTTTGATTCGCTACCGGGAGCTTTCAATGCACGTTTGATACCAACAGAAAAAGTTCAAAAGACCAAAAAGGGTCTGAGAGCCACGTTCTCTCGCAGATTCAGCGAGGTACATTTTTCCCTTTCTCATGAGCTTATTAATCATGCGAAAAGAGTTCCTCCATCTCATGGCTTAGGCTTTTATGTTTTGCTAGGAACTTCTGCATCCTACTGATGGGATTTGACCCATGCACAGTTAGCTTCTTTGTTACAGGCGATCATTAGGGTGTACTGACTTTTAATCTTGCTTTCAGGATCCGTCAAACCAAGAGAAAAAGGAAGCAAGGTTTGCTCAGATGTGGAACGAAATAATCATTAGTTTCTGGAATGAGGACCTAATTAGTAAAAGGCATGAGTCCGTCCGTCATTCTGCTTTAGAGTCTTTAGACTGAGCCAATACTATTTAGTCGTGAGTGCTAATTGTTGCAAAATTTTTCAGGGAAAAGGACTTGATGCTTGTGCCATATTGGGCCAACCGTGAACTGAACATGATGCAATGGCCCCCTTTTTTACTTGCTAGCAAGGTCGATAGACTCTTAACCTGGTTTTGCTTATAGAAGGCAACTCAAAGTACTAGCACCTAACATCTTTTACTGCTTCAGATCCCAATTGCCTTGGATATGGCAAAAGATAGCAACAAGGACAAAGAGAGAGAGCTAAAGAAGAGACTGGCTGCTGATCGCTATATGCCTTGTGCTATCCGCGAGTGTTATGCTTCTTTCAAAAGTATCATCAAATTTTTGGTCAAGGGGGAAAAGGAAAATAGGTAAGTGACACCACTTTACTGAAGGTCTAGAAAGTCTATTGATAAATAGATCTGTTTCATTGGCTGCTCTTCTGTTTCAGGGTTATAGAAGACATCTTCGCCAAAATTGATGGTTACATAGAAGCCGGAACTGTGATTACTGAACTGGAACTGAGTGCTCTCCCAACTCTCAGCAACCAGTTCTTGACATTGATCAACTTTCTGGTGCACCTTTTGTTGTAGATTCTCGCAAATTTTTCTAGTCAGCCTCGTTTGTCTATTAAACAAAATGATTAAACACTTTGCAGTTGGAAAACAAGGAAGAACACAAGAATCAAGTTGCTATCCTCTTGCTTGACATGCTTGAGGTTGTGACCAGAGACATTATGGAGGATGAAGATCTCAGGTGATGCATATACCAGTTTTAAGTATATTTCTCAGACCTCAGTACATGTGTAAGAGAATGCCAATCTTCCTTTGTCAAAGTTTAATGTGCTCTTGTTACGTTTTCTTGCAGTTTGCTAGATTCAAGCCATAACGCGTCTCATGTGAGGCAAGAGGGAATGACTCCTCTTGATCAACAACATCCTCTTTTTGGTGAACTTCGGTTCCCAGTACCAGAGACAGAAGAATGGAAAGAAAAAGTAAGCATCTACAGGTCTTCTTTAAGTTTGGCATGACTAGGCAGCACGTAAAATACTCTCTTAAGATCAAAAAAGGGAGACACAAAAATGAAGTTCTATTTCTGTGTTATAAGGGCTTTGCAAGACTTAGTGAGCAATTGCATATTACAAACTTGTGAAAACTGTCCCCCGTAATGCTGTCAGAAAGTGGGTTTGTTTTCTTCATATCATCTCTTTTGTGTCTCATTCAGTTTCCAAGCTATTGTATTATTATTATTATTGTTGTTATTTAAGAAATTTCTCTAGTAAAGATGTTGATGTCTTTATGCTCTGACTGAATCATATGCAGATTAGAAGGCTTAATCTACTGCTGACAGTTAAGGAATCTGCTATGGATGTGCCAGCAAATTTGGAAGCAATAAGGCGTGTTTCTTTCTTCTCCAATTCGCTGTTCATGGACATGCCTCTTGCACCCGCGGTCCAAAATATGCTCTCATTCTCGTGAGTGCATCGCCTCTGTTATTTGATTCTCCTTATTTATGCAAGGATTGTATAATACTTTTTACATCTACAAAAATTAGGGTGATATGAAAAATAGCATCAATTAGCTAAACGGTTCCTGAGCCAGTATGTGCTTACCACATCTCTAGTTGCTGCTAGGCTTCTTAATAAGTGTAAGAAATCCAACTACTCATTGGCTTAAGGTTTTCGGTTGGATACAGTAATTGCCTCAGACCTTAAGACTCAGAAGCCAGTGCTGGGATTACCACATTGCTAATTCGTTGAGCTTCTTAATAAGTTTGAAAAATGCACCTACTCATTGCCTTAAGGATTTGGGTTGGATATGAAGATTCTAACACCTTTCATATATTTAACTTTTTTGCCTGGTCAAGGCAACTCTGAAGACGCGTCTTTTTTACTGTCTGGAATTCAATGGAGACCGTGATGTGCTATGTTTTTGTTTGTAGTGTTCTAACCCCTTACTTCAATGAGCACGTGCTCTACGGGATACGGGAGCTTGAAAAGCAAAATGAAGATGGAGTTTCTATTCTCTTTTACTTGCAAAAGATCTTCCCTGGTTTGTTGCTTTTTGCTTCTGTTTCTGATAATATTAGTTTTAGTTCTTACTCTGAAGAAATAGGCCGAGTAGCACTCGTGATATTTTGTTTGTTTGTTAAAATCAAAACAGATGAATGGAACAACTTTCTTGAACGGGTTGGAGTTAGTAATGAGGACCAGTTCAGAGAAAATGAAGAGCTTGAACAAGAACTTCGGCTATGGGCATCATATAGAGCTCAAACCCTCACCAAAACAGGTATAACTTCAACATTTATCTCTTTGTGCCTAATTATGTCTAATCCTGCCAAATATCATTTCTGTTTCTTCATCTGAACATTCAATTTCGTTCTTACTCCTTCCAAATCAGTTCGAGGAATGATGTATTATCGGAAAGCTTTGGAACTTCAGGCATTTCTTGATTTGGCAAATGACGAAGGTACTTGAATGACTCCGTGGGCTGTTCTTTTTGTATGCGTGTTATTATTATAGCACAAAGAATCCTATAATCTTGCTTGTTTTTCCAGAATTGATGAAGGGCTACAAGGCTGCTGAGTCTAATAGTGAGGAACAGTCGAGTAGTGAAAATCCATTGATGGCACACTGTCAGGCTCTGGCTGATATGAAGTTCACATTTGTTGTGTCCTGCCAGCAATATGGTATCGACAAAAGATCCGGTCAAGCTAATGCTAAAGACATTCTGAGGCTCATGACAACGTGCGCGTCCTACTTATTCAGTGTTGTCCTCCGTGTGTCTCTTATGGAAATTTTTCTCAATGTGTATTGTTTCCTTGGCATAGATATCCGTCGCTTCGTGTTGCTTATATTGATGAAGTTGAAGAAACTAGCCAAGACAAAACCAAGAAGGTCGAGAAGGTTTATTACTCGTTTCTTGTCAAAGCTGCTCCCGCAGGGCAGCCAATTGATTCTTCTGAGCCTGTTCAGAACTTGGATCAGGTACATATATCAATTTGCAAGGCATTTCCAATTGATCCTTCTGAGCCAATTGATTCTTAATTTTCTGAAGAGGGAGATAATTTTTGTCTTCTTCGGATGAGTCAAAGATTGAATATATTTGATGTAACAAACATATGTGAAGACACATGAATGCTTGAGATTGTTAGCTGTATCATTAGTTGTTAGAAGCCGAGAACTCACAAATTGAGCACTGTCATATTTTTGCATCCAGGTGATTTACAAGATAAAGCTTCCCGGACCAGCATTATTAGGAGAGGGTAAGCCGGAAAATCAGAACCATGCTATCATTTTCACTCGAGGAGAAGGCTTGCAAACAATAGATATGAACCAGGTAACGCTTGTTCGTGGTTGTGCCGGTAGACCATGTTTATCTTCTCAGAGTTTTAATTGAAAAAACAATGACGCAATAGGATAACTATCTGGAGGAAGCCTTCAAAATGAGGAATGTGCTTGAAGAATTTCTTAAAAAGCATGACGGTGTGACATATCCAACTATACTCGGACTTAGAGAGCACATATTTACTGGAAGGTACTTGTTATTTACTTAAATGAAGCTACGTTCTTTTTGTTGAGTAATCACTGTGCAAGCTGATGATTGATTAAAATTTGTGCAGTGTTTCATCTCTGGCATGGTTTATGTCAAATCAAGAAACAAGTTTTGTCACCATTGGACAGAGATTGCTGGCTAACCCATTGAAGTAAGATTAAATTTATTTCAGCACTTGGTGACTTTTGATTGATCCTGCTATGTTTGAATTTTACATCCTTTATATTTTTGACGTGCTAACAAAGTACAAAAACTTTGTACCTAGTGGTTTACTTTCCTACTAGCTGACTAGTTCTGATTCTCTTCAGAGTGCGGTTCCACTACGGACATCCGGATGTGTTTGACAGACTGTTTCACCTAACTCGAGGAGGTGTTAGCAAAGCTTCCAAAGGCATCAACCTAAGCGAGGACATATTTGCAGGCAATTCATTTCCCTACGTATTCCCATTTGTGCAAAAGATGAAGATTTGTGATAGATATCAGATCATAAAATTGACGTTTCCTAAAACTTCAGGTTTCAATTCTACGCTACGAGAGGGCAACGTCACTCATCATGAGTATATCCAAGTTGGCAAAGGAAGGGATGTCGGGCTCAATCAAATATCCATGTTCGAGGCCAAGATAGCTTGCGGAAATGGTGAACAAACATTGAGTCGTGACATATACAGGCTAGGACATCGATTCGATTTCTTCCGGATGTTGTCTTGCTACTTCACTACGATTGGTTTCTATTTCAGTACCTTGGTATGGGACAATGACATTCCCCTCTTCTATGTGGATAGTCAGTCCTTCCTGGGTTCTAGTTTTAATGTTTGTTCTTGTCCTTTGGCAGCTAACCGTTCTCATAGTCTACGTGTTTCTTTATGGGCGCCTATATCTTTCACTAAGTGGAATCGAGCATTCTCTAAGCACACAGAAGGCCATTCGAGACAATAAGCCTCTTCAAGTGGCTCTTGCTTCTCAGTCTGTTGTGCAGATTGGTCTGTTGTTGGCGCTGCCTATGATGATGGAAATCGGTCTGGAAAGGGGATTCCGCAATGCACTGACGGATTTCATATTGATGCAGTTGCAATTAGCGTCTGTGTTCTTTACTTTTTCCCTCGGGACGAAGACTCATTACTACGGGAGGACTCTGCTCCATGGGGGCTCCGAGTATAAAGGAACTGGTCGTGGTTTTGTGGTGTTCCATGCAAAGTTTGCCGACAACTATAGGATGTATTCCCGTAGCCATTTCGTGAAAGGAATTGAGCTGTTGATTCTTCTCGTAGTGTACCAAATATTCGGGCACACATATAGAAGTGTTGTTGCTTATGTTCTGATCACTGTCTCGATATGGTTCATGGTGGCAACTTGGCTGTTTGCGCCGTTTCTCTTTAACCCATCGGGATTCGAGTGGCAAAAGATAGTTGATGACTGGACAGACTGGAACAAATGGATAAAGAACCGGGGCGGCATCGGTGTGGCTCCCGATAAAAGTTGGGAGTCGTGGTGGGAGTTGCAACAAGACCATCTTCGTCATTCTGGCAAGCGTGGTACAATCGTGGAGATACTGTTGTCCTTGCGGTTTTTCATCTTCCAATATGGTCTCGTCTATCATCTCAGCATTCTGAAAAATAGCACAAACTTCCTGGTATGCATATTTTTTTGATGTAATTTTTTTTTCTGACAAGCACGATAATGGCTCCTGAGAAACTTTTTGTTGGGATTCCAGGTTTATGGTCTTTCATGGCTTGTGATCTTTGTAGTATTGTTACTAATGAAGGTTAGTGCCTGAAACTTTTGCTGCTTTGTCCTAAAATCATTTGAAATTTTTTCTTGTATGACATACCGGCTTAAGTATGACCTTCTACTTAGGACATACCATTTAAGAATCTGCTGTTGTACGTTATTATGCCTGCAGAGTAAAAGCTCGAATAATGCATGATTGCTTCTAACAGTTTACTTGAATTCTTATCAGGTTTTATCACTTGGGAGGAAAAGATTGAGTGCAGAATACCAACTCGTGTTCCGATTGATCAAGGGTCTTATTTTCATTACATTTGTCTCGATATTCATTACCTTGATTATAGTCCTAGGCTTGACGATTCAAGATACGATAGTCGCGATTCTTGCATTTATGCCTACTGGCTGGGGACTGCTTCTGGTTAGTTATCCAATTCCCTCGAAAACATTTTATTGGTCAAATATGGTAATTAGTTTCTGTTCGATGATGATTGATCTGTCCTTATCCTTTCCAAACAGATTGCACAAGCCATCAAGCCCGTGATAGTACGATTTGGATTCTGGGGATCGGTGAAGACGCTAGCTCGAGGTTACGAGGTGATAATGGGTTTGCTGTTGTTCACGCCTGTTGCGTTCCTGGCATGGTTTCCGTTTGTCTCCGAGTTCCAGACACGTATGCTCTTCAACCAAGCTTTCAGCAGAGGTCTGCAGATATCTCGTATTCTCGGACAGCGGAAAGAGCGGTCGTCCAAGAACAAGGACTGAATGCCACCCTGAAGAAGCCTTTGAAGACCAGTGCATACTTTTCTTCCTTGGTATTTTGGCGTTCCACTTTCAAAATTCTGATGTATGATGTATAGAGAAACATAATTCGATTTTCATTCGGATCAGGACATTGCATTCTATATATGAATATGTTTTAAGACCAAGCCCTTCAGTGTACGAGTAGTTCTATTGTCGCCTACCACGTTTGAGTTTTCACAATATATCGTGTCGGAAATGAACATACTCGGTCCAAAAGTGCTCTACTTTCTGACCAGAGAGAGCACAAGAAATAATCAGAAGCTTTATTTCGTAAAGGGAAAAAGTACATTTCAGTAACATATAGGCTAATGAATTTCGCATTTAGAGTATGTGATTTAAAGTTTCAAATGTGTCCCCTACAGTTGTTCTTGCTTTTAATCTCAAGCAGTGCTCTGCCATTTGGCTGTACACTAGGGTTTCATTAAACGACGTTGTTTGACATCATACGTGAACGTTTTGTTTTGTTGTTTAAGTTGTCGAAAAAAATAGGGAAAAGTTCACATAAGTACCATGTAGTTTCAAGCTGTATCAACAAAGTACCGTGTGGTTTTAAATTGGTAATCAGGTCCCTTGTGGTTTGAAAAAAACTTCTCGGGCAGGTCCTTAGCTGCTGCCCCTCCACCTGACCTTCAAATTGTTCGACATGGCAGATATATGGATGTCCAGTAGGATACACGAATGCATGATTAATTACATATTTGGTCCTCAATTTGTTTATAGTTTTTTTTTTGAATAATTCATTATTTAAATAACCCATTCATTTTCTCTCCTCGGCCATCGACCATCGACCATCGACCACCACATCCATCGAATGCAACTACTATCTAGCCAGCAGCCCCGGATAGGACACGTAATGCCTCTCCTCCAAAGTCTCCTTATACGTCCCTGGGACGATCTAGACCTCTCCTCCGCCATTGAGGATAGACCTTAGCTCCTTGCTAATCGCTTGGAGCGCGTCGTGATGAGTGTGAAAACACTCATCTTTTGTGTGTGTTATTGGAGTCTTTTTGCCTTTGTTTCTTTTGTTAGTGTTGGAAATGTATGGTATTTATTTGGATATCGTGCATTGTCCATTTTGTAATGTCTTTTGAGTCTTATTATGTTTTCCTTGCTAAATGGAGGTTTTGGATGTGCCATGCTTCATCGAACGCAATCGGGCCTATCGGGAAGGAAGGATAAACAACTATGGGTCGTGGGGTTTTGACGGGGATTGACCTCTGGTGACTAAAATAAAGATAACTTTCGCATACGGAGTCCAATGGAGGCAACTGAGGTGGCGTTAGAAAGAAGACATCTGGGACTACAACTTTGTCTCTAATAGGCTTCATCAGATTCCGAGTTTAAGAGGGCCAAATATCGAGTTCAAAGTCAGGGTCCAAATCTGGCGAAAATTCCTCCGAGTGGGCCGAAATTGAAGGATGATTTTGGGCCCAAGATGGGCTCCTTGACCCAATTTCGTGGCTGCCACAAGGAGATGAAAAATGAGAGTTTGGAGTAGATTTCAACTATTAAGGGGGACAAGGAGACATTAGAAAAAAAGAACTTTTGTATTATTGCAACTTTAGACATGCTTTGCTTTTCACTTTTGTTTCCACCATCATTTTCATTATTGTTGATCTTGGAGAAGAACTTGGAGAAGAGGATGAGAGCTTGAGAGGAAGAAGATCATCAAGGAAGCTTACTCTCTCCATTTTCTTGTTTAGGATTTTATGGTTTTAGTTTGAACTATTGAAGATACTTTTCATTGTGTTTTCATCTTTTAATAGTTAAGTTGACTTTGTGTTTCTATGTTCATTTTCTTGTTATTTATGGTTTGATCTTTGGATGAGTTTGTGAGTTCATGAATCAAGAGTGACAACCTTGAATCTATTCATAAATTTAGTCCGATTGTTGTGAATTGATATTGTTGATTTGATTTAGGATTGACAACCCTATGTTAATTAATGATATTAAACTTGGTAGTTTTAGAATCATCACCCAATCAAGTTACTCAATTTGCTTAACTTAAGAGATTCAAGGATCCATAATCCAGTACTTAGCAAAACAAATTCACTAGTCCCTGTGGAGACGATCCTACATATTACTATATTACTTGTGCGACCGTGTTCTCTTGCACGTGTTTGTGAGTCAAGTTTGGATGCATCACGTCGCATTGAGCGTCTTGGCGGACTTCATCTTTTCAGAAAGGGGTCTGAACCGGTTCCCGAAGCTACCGTCGGAGAGCTCTGGGTGTGCCTTAAGGAACTCCTAGTCGTTCCAAATGACTAGGACCATGAGGTTGTGGACGTTCTTGGTGCCAGGTTTAACGCCCCACGATGCAAGCTCAGTTATGTGAACGGGCAGTAGCGAAGGACCTACCCGAGAAATTTTTTCAAACCACAAAGGACCTGATTACTAATTTAAAACTACACGGTACTTTGTTGACACAGTTTGAAACCACAAGGTATTTATGTGAACTTTATCCTAGAAAATATGGTCTTTCAATTCACAGACAAATTTGGATGTGTACTAGCTCCTTTTAGGATAATTTTCTGCAGAGGGGTTCAATTGAAAATGATTGATGAAAATGGGATTCTTGGGAAAATATTTCCCTGTCTAAGGTCGGTAGAAAACTACAAAAAATGCAGGATTAAAGTGAACAAAACCGCAATTTTTTCTGCAATTTCAGACCAAACCTGCAAAAAAGTGTGGTTTTCGACCCGATACAGCTCGCGTGGTTTTGGACCAGCTCGGCCTCGGCTTTGACTTCGATTAATCTCACAAAAAAATTGCAATTTTGGACCTACTTCGCTGTACCGATTTGAACCTCGAATCTCGTCCGTTTCATTTAAAGTTTGTCTTTTTTCCAAAAAATTGGAAAAATTTACGTTTTCGGAATTTGGTATAGTAAGAATCGAACCTCCAATCTCTTCTCGTGTCACGCTACGCTCTGTAGCCACCTGAGCTACTCAGACTTTTCGATTCGTATTGTTAAACATCTTTATTTAAAGTTTTTTTAAAACATGGAAAAAAATTTACGTTTTCAAATTTTGTAGGACTTCGAATCCAACCTCTGACCTCCTATCCTCCTTTCATGCTTTGTAGTCAACTGAGCTATAGATTTCGTGATTATTAAAAGATTTGTTTTATTTATATTGTTCCTTTTATCATAAAAAAAAGTGAATTTACTTGCTGTTTTATGCATTTTAATTTTTTTCCGGATTTGATTTCCATAAATGATTGGATTTGATTTTCATAAAAAAGGAAATTCAATTATTTTTAAAATTATGTTATCCAAATCTAAAAATGGTATTTTCGATAATTGCTTTATAAAAGTTTGATACTTAATGATCATGTGGGAAAACATTTAAGTTTTGCATAAAGATATATGGTATTGGCGGAAATGATAAATAGTTGCATAAATAGTTGTTGATGAAAACTTGTAAAAGGTTACAACATAATTGAAAAATAATGTACAAGAGATAAAGCTTAATATAAATAAATATTACAAATTATAAAGTTCAACAAGTTTCATACAACCAAATATTACAAACAATAGTTCCACAAGTTTAATACAACAAACAAACAAAATTACATAGTCTAGTCATCAATTAACTCAATATTTGCCCGATACTTGCAAAAACTTTGACCACATTCGGAAGCGTAATGTTCAGAGAAAATATGCGCCTGAATGGAGAAAATATGGCCACCTGAAGATAATAAAATAAAATATGTAAGTTTAATTTTTATATCGATTTATGAACTTAAATACACCATAAATACTTGCATTCTTAAGTATCAAAGTATTCCTGACCCCGATATTAAAACTCATTGAGTGAAGACCTTGTGATGTATGCTTGTACCAATAGTAATAGTAAGATCCTTTAAAATAATGTATTAGATTAAATGATATCATTTTATATTTGGTTTATTAAAATATAAACATCGTAACTTTAAAACCACCATAGCATCACCTAAATCATTTGGGGTGAGAGTCACGACCATGACAACCATCTTGGAAAAGTAACACACAATTAAGCTATATTTTTTTGGCATAATTAAAATTGAGTAAATGAACAACAATGTTACCTGAGATATTTTTGTACCTTTGAAAAAAATCTGTTTAGCTTTCTTAATTATTGTCACTAAATTTTCTCCTTGTGCCACTTCTAAAAATAAAAATTAGTAAGCTCAAATTAATATAGTGATAAAAAATGGAAGGCAAGTATAAAGTATCCCTTCAATTCCACGAAAAGTGACTAGTGTTGTTCATGGGTCTTTTTCGAATGAGTAGTCAGTAAGGGGCTTCTTGAATTCTCTCTCAATACATTGTTGAGTATTGAGATCGAATCGGGTTGTGAGTGAGCTACTGTACCTTGTTTATTTAGTTTTCCTCATTGCCATCTGATATATGCATGCAGGACCTGGAATAAAAGATGTTGGTTGATGTATTTCTTCGTCTCCTTCCTCAAAACTTTGCTGTTCAAATTGAGGTTGGTTTTTAGGTGGTGTAAATAATTTACCACCGAGAGACTCTAGAATTTGTTGGGTTGAACGGGTTGATTGTGTAAAATGTTGGTATTGAGTTTGTGGTACTTGGGTATCGAAATTAGAGTATTGAGATTGAGGCTCCTATGAAGATTGGCTTGGAAGGTGATATTTTGTATTTTCATCACTCTCCTCGTGTACAATTTTCTCCCACTGATCTAATGGATCCATCTTCAATAAGTGGAACAACTGAATAAAAAAGAAAACGTGAACACATGAATTTATAAAGAAGAAAACTTGTCTGTTTCACAAGTATAAAACACAAGAAATTGGGCAATTTTGTTTAAAAATGGGAATGAGGCACAACTAATTTAATTATTGTTGTCAGCTTTGATTTATTGCATTTATTGAACTACAATAGGAACGTCATGTGCTTTAAAGGTGGAGGAGAAAAAGTGTGAAATGACTAAAGAAAAAACGGTGATGAAGCAGACGATGACATATTGTCAGAAACAATGACCTCACACAAAAATTAATGTCAATATTTACAATTTTGTTAGAAATTTTCAGTGGAAGGTGACTATACGTGATAGAAATAATTGGATTAATTTGTGAGGAAATTTATGGCTATGAATCATGTAGACTTATTGGAATTGCTTGGTCGTTGAATTTCTTTATCACTATCAAGTGGACTTAGTGTATTTTACATCAAAAAGATTGTGAAAAACAAAAAAAATTAAGGATTAACATTATAAGATATATTATATTAATGAATTATCATCTATTAACTACCAAATAATTTAAATATGCACTTAGAAATCCTAATTAGACCAAAACCGAAAATAATTATGTGGTTTTGAGCTCAAAACCACAAACAATTGAGCGATTTTGAGACCAAAATTGCATAGAATTTTGCGCTTTTAATCTCGAAATAGCTTAATTTTTTACTGTTTTTGTCTAATTAGGGCTACTCTCTTCGACCTATTTAATCGTTATCTGCTCATTGCAAAATACTCACTTGCACACTGAATACTCAAATCTTTCAAGAGTATAAATCATATTCATATGTACCAGAGTCTAAGTGAAAGATTTGAGTCAATGAGTAATTCAGTCGAGATAAGGTTAGTCATGTCCTTGCTTGTTATTACAAATTCCATAATGTTAATAGTTCTAATTGATAATTCATTAATTTGATATGTCTTACAATGCTAATCCTTAATTTTTTGTTTTCCACAATCATTTTGATGTCAAATTCACTAAGCCCACTTGATAGTGATAATATAGGTGGACCAAGCAATTACAGTAAGTCTACATGATTCATAGCCATAAATTTTTTAACAAACTAATCCAATTATTTTCATCGACCTACGTATAGTCATCTGCTTCATCACTATTATTGTTTTTTCCTCTAGTCATTTCATACTTTTTTTTTCATATTTAAAGTCATTACAGTACCCAATTTTCAATGTTTTTACTGTACCTTAGTGACAGTACCCAATTATTGCTGGGAGCTTTGGTTTATTGCATTCATTAACGTATAGTGGAAGCATTGAAAAATTGGGTACTGTTATATGCCTTAAAGGTGGAGAAAAAAAGTGTGAAATGACTTAAGGAAAAAGCAATAATAGTGATGAAGTATGTGCCTATACGTAAGTCGATGGGAATAATTCGACTAGTTTGTCAAAAAATTTATGGCTATGAATCATATAGACTTACTGGTAATTGTTTGGCCCACATATATTATCAGTATCAAGTGGCTTAGTGGATTTGACATCAAAATGATTGTGAAAAATAAAAAATTAAGGATTAACATTGTAAGACATATCGAATTAATGAATTATCAACAATTAACTACCTTAATTTGAATAATCGGTGGAACAACCCTAATTAGACCAAATTCGCCAAAAATTATGTTGTTTTGAGCTCAATACTGCGAAAAATTCTACAATTTTGGTTTAATTAGGTTTCTTCCTCTTCACACTATTTAACCGTTCTATGCTCATTACAAAACACTCACTTATGCACAGAATACTCAAATCCTAAAGTGCATAAATCATATATTCATACGTACTAGTGTCTAAGTGAAAGATATGAGCGAATGAGTAATTCAATGTCGAGACATGATTAGTCATTTCTAAAGTTTAGTGTATTTTATTTATTAAGTGTTTTGTTAGTTCGATGTATTTGCATGTTGTTATGAATTCCGGAATGCTAATAGTCGTATTTTAGCCATATACCTTTTTTGTAGAGCACTATAAAATAACAACAGATTTTTTGTTGTGCCTCGATAGAACGTAATATAACGGTCCAAATGGTATGGATTACAATTGGGGGAAGGAAAAAATTGAAGATTTTGTCACGTACAATGTACTACATACTACAACGAGCAAGCCCCACCCCAACTGTACATGTGTATGGTATCATTCTTTCAGAAATGGCAACTATCAAGTCTTTACACCCCAATCATCCTAGAAAAAGTTGAGATCCAATCAAAAGCAATATGTTTGCCCAAACATATTGCTCAACTAGCATAGTCGGAGAATCATCAGTTAGATCAGTAACCAACTCAGGCTTATTTTGTTGCCTTTGCCCATGATTTATAACTATGTTAGAATCATTTGAATCAACGCATGTTATTATTTGTATTAGTTGATAATAGAGCAATATCCATGTCCGTGTGATTATATTGGACATGGTGCACTGCTGAATCGCGAGAATTGTTAAAACCTATACGGTTTTTATCGGGCAAAAGCTGTATGGGAGAAAGAGGTGGTTATAAAATATTGACATTAATTGTTTTACGTTATTCTCGTCAATTGTTTGATTAATATGCTATAAAAATTTGTTTGTTCGCAGGCTAGAAGAAAACTTAGAGATTAATATGATCCTAATATTAGTGAAACACTGAGGGTTCGAAGGTTCAAATTTATTCTAGAGGGTTTAGAAAACCGAGATTTTTACATTTATGTTTAATAGCAATTTAGGGAGAAGTTGGAATATGGGATATTTATAGCATGTGGATAGCATTCTCATTACTGGATTAGTAGAGAGGTGGTGGCTTGAGATGCACATGTTTCATATGCCGCATGGTGAAATGTCAATAACACTTCAAGATGTATTGATATTGCTGCAGCTTCCAATAATGGAAATTTCAATCACCGGTGAGCAAGTTCTCAAAAAGTGGCCTGAATTATGCACTCTTTTGCTTGGTACAGATGTAACTAATTTTATCGATGCTTTCAAGGGCAACAAAATAAATTTGAGTTGTTCGATGGAACATATTGATATGACTGAACTAACTAATGATTCTCCGACTGTGCTAGTAGAGCAATAATTGGATCTTATTTTGTTAGATCAGTTGCATCAAATTGCTCCATCAAGCAAGCAACTCAGACTTATTTTGTTGTCCTTGCAAGCACCAACCAAGGAAAAAGTGCATAATTCAGCCCACTATTCGGGAACTTGTTCACCGGTGACTAGAATTCCCATTATTGAAAACTGCAGCAATATCAATACATCATAAAGTGTTATTGACATTTCACCATGCGGCATATGAAACATGTGCGTCTCAGGCTGCCACCTCTCTATTAATCCAGTAATGAGAATCCTATCCACATGAGGTAAATATTTCATACTTCAACTTCTCCCTAAATCGACTGTTGAACATAAATTGTAAAAATCTCGGCTTTTAAACCATCCTGGAATAAATTTAAACCTTCGAAACCTCAGTGTTTCGTTAACACTAGGGTCATATTCATCTCCAACCTTTCTTCTAGCATGCAAACAAACAAACATTTATAGTATATTAATCAAACAATTGACAAGAATAACGTAAAACAATTAATGTCAATATTTTATAACAACCTCTTTCTTCCATACAGCTTTTGCTCGATAAAAATCGTGTAAGTTTTAACAATTCTCACAATTTAGCAGTGTTCACATGTCCAATATAATAACATGGACATGGATATGCTCCATTATCAACTAGTACACATAATAACACGCGTCGAATCAAATGATTAGCAAAAGAGCCTTAACAAAGGTTCGAACCTCGCTCCTAGGAAATTACTAAACCCAAAACAGCTGAATATAATGCATGCAATTAAGTTTTAATATGGATTAAAAAAACTTCAACAATAATCACTCATTAAATTCAGCTAGGTCAGTTGGCTTAAGAGCCTTCCTCAAATTTACGGAAAAATCAGGGGTTCGAAACGTGAATTTCCTTTTTATGGCTTTAAACGCATAATTAACTAAAATCATGCATATAACATCATACTTAATAAAATACTAATTAAGATGAGCAAAAGCCTTATACCTTTCGTAGCTTAATCCTATAAAGTCCCAAGATAATGTTGGTGAGGTGTTGGTCAAAGTTTGATCACAAACAAATTGGATCAAAACTTGATTCCCACGAATTGTCCTCGAACGTGTATCTTATGAAACTGCAAGTACCAAATTGTAATTTCCGTACTTGAACGAATTCTGCGAGAGTGGTCTGGGTGGTAAAAGTGCGAAATAGTCCCCAGAGAGTTCCCTTTTATAGGGAAAACTCTCTGATATTTGCATGAAGAGTTGGTGCCACTTGGGCCCAAACCTTTTGCATGCAAATTCTATTTTGGATCTATTATGTAGGTGGCCCAACACCTCATCCTCTAATTTGCATCCTAATGCATGCCCAACAATCTCCCACGCATTCATTATTGATTAATGATCCAAATTAGAGGATGAGCTGTTGGGCCACCTCCATAATGGATCCAAAATGGAATTTGGATGCAAGAGGTTTGAGCCCAAATGGCACCAACTCTTCATGCAAATATCATAGAGTTTTCCCTATAAAAAGGAACTCTCTGGGGACCATTTCACACTTTTACCACCCAGACCACTCTCACAGAATCTGTTCAGGCATGAAAATTGCAATTCAGTACTTGCAGTTTTGTAAGATATACGTTCGAGGACAATTCGTGAGAATCAAGTTTCGATCCAATTCGTTTGTGATCAAACTTCGACCAACACCTCGCCAACATCATCTTAGGACTTTGTAGGATCAAGCTACGAAAGGTATAAGGCTTTTACTCATCTTAATTAGTGTTTAATTAAGTATGATATTATATGCATGATTTTAGTTTATTATAGTTTATTATGCGTTTAAGCCATCACTTTTCACACCAAAACCGTCCAAATTAACGTGTTTTCGTGCATGCAATTAACTTAATATTAGAATGAAAAGCAACATTAATAATAATAATTCAAGAAGCTCAGCTGACTTAAAAGCCTTCCTCGTACGATGTGGTCGGGGGTTCTAAACCTTTCCAGCCCAAAACCACCCAATTTAGTTCGTTTTCATGCATGCAATTAAGTCAATTCTACAATAAAAATAACTTCCACAATAATAATTCAAGAAACGAGCTCTCTCAGTTGGCTTAGCAAATAACTGTGACGCGAAGGTAGGAGGTTACCCAGTGGCTAAAATTTTTGTCAAACAAAAATGGCTTCATTTAAACCGGTTTTCTAGTGCATGCAATTAAGTTAATATCACTATAAAAAGCTATTTTAACAACAATAATAAAGAAAACGAGCTATCTCAGTTGGCTTTAGCATTTACGAGAAGGTCTAAGCTCGTAGGTTCGATGCATTTTTTAACGCCGGCGGTTTTGGTTGGTCTGCCGGTTTAAAACATTTCTGAATCTCGTCGTTTTAATCCAGCTAAAAATAATTTTGCATTACGTAATTAGCTATTAGTATAAGCAAAATTTGTAATTACATCATAGCATATATAATAAAATAGATTAAAAATTATTAAAAAAAATTACCTGATAATTTGGCACAATCAGTGATTGATTTGCGAATGCTTTGAGTCAATTTTTTTCTATTCTTTGTATGAAATCTGTAAGGTGAAAGGAAGTTGAGGGGTGAATATATATTAGCTAGAAAATTATTCAATTACTATTTTACCCTTATTTCCTTTCAAAAACCGAGGGTAATTTTATAAAAATTAAATGCACAATAGACAAAACCCACCGACGGTGGTCTGACCAGTCAGCTCATGTCCAGCCCAAAACTGTCGGTGGCCCCTTGTATTTTCTGCAAAACCGCTGGTGGTTTGGATACTCTGAGCCGAGCCGAAGTGTTGCTTACAAGAGCGGAAATTGTTGCGGTTTCTTTTAATCCGCCGAGCCGACACGAACGGTTTTGATTAAGCGGAGCCAAATGTGACAGCCCCTATTTGGTTGCGGTTTCGGTACTAAAGTTAACCTCGGCTTATACATGGATGCATTACAGTAAACCCTTTGTGTTCACGTTAACTCCGGTCTTCCTGGACATGGACCGAAGGAATCTGCTTCAAAGTTTTGAGTCACCGAAATTTGAGCATATTTGACATAATCCTAATGTTCCTAATTGTAACCGGACACAGACAATTCAGGTTATACGAGATCACAAGTAAAATGCAGCTAGCTTGCTTAAAGTTCAGTCTATATACTTACTCAATTGACTAATAATTATAAGCAGGAGGCTATGTTTATAACGGTAGGAAGGTAGAGGGATGTTTTTGAACAATTACAAATAAATTCGGGATTATTTTGAAAATTGGCCGCCTCCACGTCATTTTTACAAGCAGGGTAGAAAAGCTAATGAGGCGATGCCCCATGACATTTTTTCCGTACTAAAGCCCAAATTTTTATACGGGTGGTCAAAACAAAATCGCTATTTTTTTTTTGCGTTTCTAAACCAACCCCAGACAGAAAATAAAATTATGATCGCCCCTATTTGATTAATCCCTTTTATTCAACTCCTCTGATGAAAATTATCCCTCATTTTGCCCTTGTTTACTAAAAAAACTGACTAGAGAAAGAGCACAAGAAATAATCAGAAACTTTATTTTGTAAACGCAACAACTGTTTTGCAATGACTGTTTTGCGTCTCAGCAAGGAGAAATAACAATGGCATGACTCAGGAAATTACAGGGAGCAGCGCAGGTCTCTTCGATCTCTTGTAATAAAAGTCTATAACTCTTAACAGATTCGCAATTTATTATTATGGTAATGTAACATAGAGCCTAATGAGGCCTGATCTTCATGCAGGAACTATGCATCCGATATTGGCACCATAGTCGCAGCTCGAGCAGTAGTAGACCCACAAACTCTGAGGAACTTCCGTCTTGCACACATCACACGTGAATATTTCGGTCCCTTTCCCCAGCGACGACGAGTAGAACCGGGTCAGCGGGTGCTCGTGATCAGCGTGCTTGATGGTGTTCGGTAGGAATGCACATCCGACGTGGAGGCTGAAGCTGCAAGCAGGGCAGTGGTATGCGAAAGCAGTGCCGTAATCACCACAGGCGTTGCAGGAGAACTTGGATCCGCCTGCTGATGGAGGGGAAGCCAGGAGGGTGAGGGGGTGCTGTGGGTGGGAATCATGTTCGAGCTCCCGAGGCAGCTCGAAGCACCGCTTGTGGAGGAAGCACTCGCATTTGGACTTGCTGCATTTGTAGGCGGGACCAGAGAGGTCTAGCTCACAACCGGAGCAGATGATCTCGTCGTCCTCCTTGACGTCAACCGGACGCAGGGGATGCGTGTGGCTGAAATGCTTCACGCAGGCTCTTAGCGATTGTGCGCTGCTAAATGGAATTGACATCTTTTTTTCTTCTCCTTTGAAATAGTTAGCTACACCTCCTCTGGTCTTAGTTATAGGCCTCAGAGACTAGAGCCTTAGTTTATTTTTTCCTCCTCAAATCTCAAGGCTAGCATGTGATATTACTTAAACTTCACAGTTCTTCCACTTTAAAGTGTTGAATGCAACCAATATGAATCAGATTTCATTATAATAATATTGGGAGAGACTACTCTCCCAAATATTATTATAATGAAATCTAATTTATATTATTATTCGGGATTAATGGTTTAGATCAATTTCATTTGGGTTTCTTTGATTTTACTCCCCTTAAACTGTGTATGGGAAAGTTGACTAATTGGACTATACTTCAAGTGATTCATTTAATTTCCTTCACATGGAAGCAAGAATTCAGGAATCGTAGGTAGACCAAGTACACTAAATACCTTGGAATTTCTTAAATTTAATTGGGCCAATTGGGCTAATATCACTTGGGCCCAGTGAACAACAATATGAAGAAAGTTGGCCCAAAGTAAACAAAATAATAAAACTAGGGAAGTCCAAATATTCCATTTGAACTTTCCATGAAAAAAGAAGATGATCACCACCACCAAACACACTCCTCTTACTTGTAGAAGTTGCATATAACAACATCAACAAAACTACAATTATTTGATCTTAATCAACAGAAACAGGTAGAGCCTCTTTCTTATATTGGATATAAAAAGGAACAAACCAAGATTCTTTCTTGTTATGTTCCTTCTCTTCCTTTCCAGGTTATTACTCTTTTTTTTTCCTCTGTTTCTCCTCTGTTTCTTTGTTTTGTTTTTGTTTTTAAATGAGTTTTGGGGGGGATGGTTTATGTGGTTAGTGGTTGTGTCCTTTGATTGGATATAATAAGTGGGTATCTCTTCGTTTTTCTGTTTGATGAACTTTGATTAATGACATGATGGAAATATCAAATTCTGTAGCTGGGTTTTAAGTGATTGGTTGATGAATTTTTTTTAATCTAGATGTTGGTTTTTTGTGTTGTGTTGTGTGGGTTGATGGTAGATTTTTTAAAAGCTACAAATTGGTTCTGTTGATTGGGTTTGTTGGGGTTCCCAATGGTTGGCGACTCGAGAGATTGAGAGATTTGGACTGTTGAATTTGGTCCAATGGGGAGTATAGTTTGAGGCGTGAAGGGTAAAGTAGTGGAGGAGTTTGGAAGAATGCTGTCTTGAGGATTTGACTTGTTTCATTCCGCTCAGCTTAGAAACCGAGTTTGCGATACCCTCATCACGACATGCTTTGGTGGTTTTGATGTTCATTCAATAGGCGTCGTTTTTCCATCTGTAATGCGCAAACAGATGCTACTTTGGATAAAGTAAGTGTGGTAGTCGAGAGGTTGCCTGTCTTGTTCATGCTCCTTGTAAAGCCATAGCTTTATCGCCTTTGAATGCTGAATATCGAACAGGAAGGAAGGCGCAAGCAATGTTGTAGCAGTATGTTTGTACATTTCTGTCTCGAGAAGTTACTCTCATCTTTTATTTTGCAGGGGACTCTAGCTGTCTCGAGACTTCTCTTCTGTGATGGAAATATACTCTTTTTTTTAGACCACCCTGGTGATTGATTACTTACAAGGGAAGGGCTATGGATGTTGATTTGATTCACCAATTGGATGCTGCTGATGATCGTATTGAGGAACGTTTGAGGCAGCTCAAAGTGGTTAATTCTAGGCTCAGACACTGTCAGAGATACAGACAAGGCCAAAATTCTCCTCCAATGGAAAACATGTCCGTGGAAACATCTTCGACCAGCGGTCAGATCAGCACTGAGGAGCTTGGTGCTGTTAGCCACGAGAGAACGTTTCAGCCCAGAACTTGTTACAGAAGTACCTATTTGGTAGCCAAGGCATTGGAGATGGACGAAGACGAAGAGAAGATGGACGAAGATGAAGAGAAGGCCAAGACCAACAACGGCAGTTTTTTCGACTGTAATATATGCCTCGGCATGCCAAGAGATCCTATAGTGACCTGCTGCGGGCATCTATTTTGCTGGCCATGCTTTTACCATCTGCCCGATTTCCTTCTGGGCGTCAAGGAATGCCCGGTTTGTACAGGAGAGGTAGCAGATTCCAGCATTACTCCTGTATATGGTCATGGACAAGAGAGCCAGTCACATAAGTTGAAGCTGAAGCAAGCAGGACTCGAGCTTCCTCCTAGGCCCCCAGCTCGCAGGAAGGAGCCTCGGAAGTCGTCACTGTAAATATCGGCAGAGCCTTCCGTGAGATGACTAGGCCAGAGGATTCCGACGGCTGATTTGTAGCTATTTCTGTTCACGTTAACTCTGGTCGTCCTGGACATGGACCGAAGGATCTGCTTCAAAGTTTTGAGTCACTGAAATTTGAGCTTCCTTGACTAATCCTAATGTTTCTAATTGTAACCGGACACAGCCAATTCAGGTTATACGAGATCACAAGTAAAATGCAGCTAGCTTGCTTCAAGTTCAGTCTATATACTTACTCAATTGACTAATAATTGGGAAAAGAATCTTTAAGTACCATGTGGTTTGCAAAAAAATCAATTTAGTACCTTGTGGTAAAGAACCCTTAATTCGAGTCATACCTCACCAATTTTTCATCACTTTGGTCCCAAAATTATGATACTGCCCCTCTCTAAATCAGAACATAACCAAACCAAATTCAACCGGACCGAATTCATATTCAATTTAACCCAATGGAGCGTAGAAAATAAAATATGACTCGGATTGAGCTGAAATTTTTACAAGAAGCATCCTAAAAATATGCAGGACTTACTGAAAAAAATTTAGAAATTTTAGAGGTCCGGAAGTAATTTTTTTTTCAAAGCGCTGAAACTTTGTAAAATCATATAAAATAGAAAATACATCCAATTAAGTTGAAACTTGTCTTATTGGGAAGAATCCTAAAAATACACATGATTTACGAAATAAATTTTAGGAATTTTAGAGGCACAAAAGTATTTCTTTTATTTTTTGAAGTGCTAAAACTTCGTAAAATCGTATAAAATAGAAAATACATCCAATTGAGTTAAAACTTGTCCCAGGAAATCTTAAGAACTTCCAATCAATTTAGGAACCAAAATGCATCCATGGGACAAGTTTCAACTTAATTGGATGTATTGCCTATTTCATATGATTTTACAAAATTTCAGCATTTTGAAAAATAAAAAAAATATTTCCAGGCCTCTAAAATTCCTGAATTTTTTTTGTAAGTCGTGTGTATTTTTAGGATGATTCTTGTAAAATTTTAGCTCAATCCGAGTCATATTTTATTTTCTACGCCCTATTGGGTAAAATTGAATATTCGGTCCAGTTGAATTAGGTTTGGTTAGGTTCTGATTCAGAGAGGGGCAGTATCGTAATTTGGGACCAAAGTGATGAAAAATTTGTGAGGTATGACTCGAATTAAGGGTTCTTTACCACATGGTACTAAAGTGATTTTTTGGCAAACCACATGGTACTTAAAGATTCTTTTCTCCTAATAATTATAAGCAAGAGGCTATGTTTATAACGAGAGGAAGGTAGAGGGATTTTTTTGAACAATTATAAATAAATTAGGGATTATTTTGAAAATTGGCCGCCTCCAGGTCATTTTTACAAGCAGGCTAGAAAAGCTAATTATGCAATTGCCACATGACATTTTTTCGGCCAGCTAGACTTTGAAATCTGTCCGAGAATCTAATTAGTAATTTTAATCGAAAAATGGTTGACTCAACTAATTGATTTAAAAATTACATAATACTTATGTGATTTTTAGTTAAATTATAAAGTACTAATGTGAACTTTTTCTCAAAATTTAATATGAGAGATATATCGTCATACAAATAAATAAGTTACTTCTTTGACTTCTGTTGATATGGACGCAATTAGGCTTGACTGGCTGAATCTGACTGGGTCTAAGTTGTTCAAGATACGCTAATCATTAATCAGATACAATCTTAGATTTTGACGCATGCACTTTTGGTTGCATATCTTGACATTAGAGAAATGCAAATAGGGTATTGAAAGTTGGTCCAAGTACAAATAATTTGAATATTTACTTGAAAACAATTAATATTAAATTAAAGTCTTACAAATAAATAACACGTCATTTGGAGAATCTTTCCGTAAGATGAGACACGATAATCCTCTGGCACTTTTTGTTTGTTAGTACTTTGAAAATTTTATTATAAGAATGAGATTTAAGATTAAATTTTTGGATAAATTTATTTTTTTTGTAAAATATTCTGTTATTGCTTTCATGAAATCCAATGGTTTCTCCAAAAAAAGAAATTTAATTCTTATAAAAAGCGCCCAAGTTGGAGAGAATATAAAATAAACTAAACTAATTCATGATAGAGTAGAGACAAAGGTTTACCATCAATTGATCACAACTATCGATTATAGATGAAAGATAATTTTATCATAACTGTCCGAAAATGTAGCTTAATTGAAATTTTATAAACATGATCTGTCTTCTCTAATTATCAGTCCGATAAATTTTATGTTAGGTGGTTTCTAAAAATAAAGTGATAAGTAGATAGGTTTGAAAGGAAAACTTTAAGTTAACAATCAATCAATATATATACACAAAACTAATGCTTTATTCGGAAGGAGAAAGAGAATGCTAGAGAAAAGAAAATGAATCAAAATAAACTTTTGTATTATTTGCAAAAGAAAAATAAATAAATAAGTACAATATTATTATTATTTTGTGGAGTAGATTTAACACGACGAACGTGTAGGTCAGGTGGTTTAGTTGCTTGGAGGTATAATATTTGTGCATGGATAAAGCATAAAAATTAGTTTTTTTAACTTGCAAATATAAAATATATGTTTTTTGACTTACAATTTCGTTAAGCGTCTAATTTTGTCGTAACTCTGATAAAGGGCACCTCAAAGTAGAAATTGGATTCTATGGGGACTTTATAGGGAGTGTCCCCATATGGGGATTCAAATCTAGACCATCTGATTAGCATATTTTTAAAAATATTCTGATCTAATGGTGTAAATAACTCAAGGGCATTTTTGACCTATTACCCAAACCTAAAAAGTCAAACAATTAATGACTTCCTCTTTTTTCTCTGTTTATCAATATTAAAAAACTCAAGTATTTAATGCATTCCTTCTTTTTAGTCCCATTATCATAAATATCCATCTTTTTAAGCAAAATTTAAATTTAAAACACTAATCTTTAATATTCTTTCCCGTAAAAATCGAGACATTTAATACTTCCTCTTTTTAAATAAATCCCGAGATATTTAATATCTCCCTTTTCACAATATTGACTTACCTTTTATTAGTTTATTGGTTTATTGGTTTATTAGTTTATTGGTTTATTGATTTATTGGTTTATTGATACTCGTTTATTGATTTATTAGTTTATTGATTTATTGGTTTGTTAGTTTATTGATTGATACTGATTTATTGATTTATTGATTTATTGGTTTATTAGTTTATTGGTTTATTGTTTTATTGGTTTATTGATACTGGTTTATTGGTTTATTAGTTTATTAATTTATTGGTTTGATAGTTTATTGATTTATTGATACTGGTTTATTGATTTATTGATTTATTGGTTTATTGGTTTATTGGTTTATTGATTTATTGGTTTATTGATATTGGTTTATTGATTTATTGGTTTGTTAGTTTATTGATTTATTGGTTTATTGGTTTATTAGTTTATTGATACTGGTTTATTGATTTTTTTGGTTTATTGGTTTATTAATTTATTAGTTTATTGATTTATTGATTTATTGATACTGGTTTATTAATTTATTGATTTATTGGTTTATTGATTTATTAGTTTATTGATTTATTGATTTATTAGTTTACTGGTTTATTGATTTATTGGTTTATTGGTTTATTGACTAATTAAGTAGGAGGTTAATTAATGAGAGAGAGAAATCAACCAATTCAAAAAAAATAGTAGTTGCAGAGATTATGGAAAGAGAATATCATTAATAGAATTTTACTAAATTACCATAGTCTCCATATGGGGACTCATAAAGAGTACCCAACAAATCCACTCCCCTCGAAGTGAAGAGACGACAAATTCATGTGTGTTAGAAATTCCCGAGATTTCGCGACCTTAAAAAGGGACAACGGTCTACCGTCTATGGGAATCTTTCTCCATATATTTCAAAACAATGGTAGACCTTTCAAATCTAAATTGTCAATCCGGTTTTATCATTCAAACATAGCTACTCCCTTAAAAATCATGACAATGATAGAGAAAATAAAAGAAATACAGGGTAAATTACTCTCGTCTGGTAATATTACTTCGCATGTTTATTTTTTCAAAACAAATTTTATGTCTTCCATCTTTGGTTTTACTGTAATCTCAATTTTTTTCTCACGTCATAAATATTTTTTATTATTTTATTATGATTAGTGATATTAGCGAATATAATAAAATAAAATATAAGGGATGAAAAATTCATTTTTGAAAAATGAAGAACACAAACAGTCATATTACCAAACTCCATAGACTTAGAAATAATTTATCTAAAAATAAAACAATCATATTGAAATAGTCAAATGTTTGATTTCTATAACAGTTGAGGGTATGTGGTCCTCTAAAATTTCAAAGGTAAATCATCCCCAAATTCCTAGTGTTTGGTGAAATAGATGGTAGGGTTGACGTAGTTTCGATACAGATTTTATTTGTTTCTGTAGTTTGATTTTATTATACTGAGTAACTTTGGCTTCGTCATACCGCAAACTAATCTACTTTAGATAATCTAAATATTTATCGGGACAAGATATCATCATGCATATGCTAATATATAGTCAAAAGGGTTTGATATGGAAAAACCCGTTAAAATTATTTGACCATGAATGCTATCGAGTAATTCAAATCCTATGTCATTGTTGGGTATTTAAATAGTTTCAATCACTTATGAACTCAATTTTTTTTAGTTAAGTTAGATTAATCTTTTTAACAATATATCTAAGTATTTTGTTGATTAGATCACCTATTAAATTTGAGAATTCTTTTACTCGTAATATATGGAAATCACCAGTTATAAAAGTAAAGATACAAGTTGCTTAATGCAACTAATAGTAAAGAGTCCATATTATTAAAGGAAAGTAAATGGTTCATGGATTGGGCTTGACTTTTATAAAAGCTTAAAAGAGAAGGACAAAAGATGGAGACATGGGTCATGGTTTCTCATTGAAAAGGAACTTGATACACTATAATTGTGGATGCATTTATAAAAGACCATTCCTATCCTATCTCACCTCTCTCTCTTTCTCTCTCTCACTAGAAGTAAAAACAATGGAGCTTGGTTTAAGGTTGGGATCAGAAGCATCAAACCCAAGTGAGTTGGTGAGGAAAGTTAGAGAAGATGACCATATGATTAACAAGAAAGGCACCAACTTATTAGGTTTTTGCATGGCAAGGCCAAAAGGGGATCACAAGGAAGGATCAGTCCAAGATGATGAAGAAGAAGAAGAAGAGGAGGAAGCAATTAAAATGAGCAAATATTTTAATTGTAACAGTGTTCAAGAGTCCAAGCATCATCTGATCAGAAAAAGTGATGACCGAATCTCTATTATCCAGCTTGATCTCCTTCCAAACGCTCCTGTTCCTCGCAACCTCGATCACCTTAATCCTCGTGGTATGATCATCTTTCCAAACACTCATTTTAATTATTTTATGATTAATACGAGTTCGAATTAATGAGACTATATTTTAGCGAAGTTGATTTACGTGATCTGTGATTGGTCAATATTATATATGAAGTCGTAAAATATTTTCAGAACTGAAAGGCCAAAAAAAACCAATAACTCATCCTCTTATTCTCTTTTCTATCTTTTTATTTAGATGACGATGATTTAATTTTTTTAATGGTTTACATGTTCTTGTGGTATAATCATTCTTATTCTGAGTGAGTAATTCGAATTTGAACAAGTGGACTAGATTTTATTCTATTTTCACACACGTTTTGTCTGATTAATGACTACCGAGTTTTTGGTAGTTTCTTCAATATGTCCCAATGTGGTATTTCTTAGTATCTTTTATTGAATGTATTGTAACGTATTTCAGGGAAACCTGAGCTTGAAGGATCCATCAATGTGGCTAATAACAATGGAAATGCTACAGAGGCGATCAATATAATCCCATCAAAGACAGAAAAGGTCGATCTCGAACTCGAACTTGAACATCACGATGAAGACGAATCATCCTCGCCACCAAACAGCGGAGCCTCGTCGTTTCGGATGGAGTTTAGCTTGTCCAGCAACAAATTAATGGCGAGTGGGAACAACTACGAGGGTGACCGAGATAATTATGGTCGTACAAGAAGAGGTTCATCTAGAGGCAGTGACGAGGAAGAAAATGGATCTACTAGGAAGAAGCTCAGGCTTTCCAAAGAGCAGTCGGCTTTTCTTGAAGATAATTTCAAAGAGCATAGCACACTTAATCCGGTATGTTTATCATATTTTAGGGGCCACAAAATATTTTTTAAAACAATAAAGATTATAGGAGCGATATTAGAATATATTAATTAATTTAGTATAATTTTCCCGAAAATTAATGTTGATCTCATGTTCTTATTGAGTTATTTTGATGTTGGGCTGACTTTTGGTGGTTGATGGTTCGTATAGAAACAAAAGCTCGCACTTGCGAAACAGCTTAACCTTCGACCACGACAAGTAGAAGTCTGGTTCCAAAATAGAAGGGCAAGGTAAACACCAACTACCATCATTAATAAAATATTCTTACTTAATCTCGTTCTATATGTTGATTAAACATCATTATAATTGATTTAAATTTGATAATATAATTCAACTCTTATCAACAAGCACTTGGTTCAGGGTTATTGTGAATGCGCTAAAAATGTTAAAATACCTACCCTACTATGTTTACTATATTGTTTGACTTCAACTTTGATAAATTAATCGCTTGCCAGGACAAAGTTGAAGCAGACAGAATTGGACTGTGACTATTTGAAGAGATGCTGTGAGACTTTGACGGAGGAGAACAGAAGGCTTCACAAGGAGCTTCAAGAATTGAGAGCTTTCAAGACTTCTAACCCTTTTTATAAGCAACCTCCAGCCACCACCCTCACTATGTGCCCTTCTTGTGAGAGAGTTTCCAGTTCAACCAATAATAGTAATAATAATTCTACTAACACCAGTAAAAGTAATAACACAAATACTGCTATTATTAATTCAAACTCTATGACCTTATCCCGACCCAGACTCAGTCCTTTCTCCCTTGCAAAACCCAATAACCAGGAAACAGCTTCTTGAGAGAAATTTTGTTAAAGATGGAAGGATATTATTTATTCAAATTTCCTGTTGATGTTTATATATAATGAAAAATGGGCATCCTCAGGAACATCATGATAGGGTCATGGCTTTTGTGTTTACTTTGATTAGTGTGTTTGGTTTGACTCTTTTTTTTTTCCCTTCTTTTGTTCTACATTTGAAAATGGAGAATACAAGTAGCTTCTTTGTACTTTTGTATGCATTTATGATGAAATGTAGGATCTCCTTTTATGGATTTATACGTTTCTGATGTAATTTGATTTATGTTTAATAAACTCGAATATATATCAATTTTTTCAGTTTCTGTAAACATGTCCAGGTACCTATTCATAGACGTAGTTAGAAAGATAGGACAGGATTGAACGGATTCAATCTATTTTGGCTGTGCTATCAATAGTTTGATTATACCAGTAAAATGCTAAAAAGTTTAATACTAAACTTCTTTTTTGCAAAAAAATAAAAATAAAAAATTATATGGTTAATATAATAAAATAGAAATGGAGATACTAAAATGAAACAGAAATCACAAAAGATATATACGAAAACAAAATAGTACATACTACAATAAAAACTTCACTAATTGATAATTGATAAATTAATTATCGCTGTTTAAATATCTTTTTCGGGTCCCAACTGCGGCCGCGAATAACATTATTAATTTTGATAAATTAATAAGAAATATTGTAGTAGTATTTTTTATTTAAATTTACACTCTCATCATCATAAATTACTATTTTTTTATTTTACAAATATAATTATGAAAATTAGTAAAAATATAAATCTGTTATTGCTTAATATTTCTTGACTTTTAATCTAGCGTTACCTAACTAATAACTATCACATTTTAATAAAAATTATAATAACAACATAGTCTATCTGATGTTAATTTTTAAATTTAAAAATTAATCGATGCACTCTAGTGACCCCAACACCGTTGGATTCTTTTGTAAAATAAAATACGTTAGCGACTACAATCACTTAATACAAGCAATGATGTTAAATTGTGAGTGAGTAAATTTAACTTATTAATTAGATTTCTAGTTTGATTATTATGGAATAAATTAATATTAAATATTTATTACAATCACTATGTTATTTTTAAAAAATTTAAACTGACTCATTAAACCGCATATCAACTTATATAAAAAAAAAAAAAACAACGTATGGCGTGGGGTGAGGGGAGAATGGGGAGGGGATGCCTTATTGATGAATATGTCCCTTAAAGTAGGGGTGTTCGGACCTTTTCCACGGTACCACTTATGATTGATTACTCACGGGGAGACTACGTCGTAAATAAATTGTCCGTCATGTCAATAATTATCACGAGCATTTTATGAGGATATATAAATAGTTTTGGAAAATAATGAGTTATCTAACATGGTCCAAAACATGATATTAGATCCTTTAAAAATACACAAGAGTCAATCAATATTCAAAATTAGTACTTGCATTAATTTGATAAGAGATTTCAATCACTTAATGTTAGATTTGATTTTGTATGAACTTTAGATACTTTATATAAAAAACAATTAACTGAGAATTTTCCTATAAAATTTAATAGTTTTTTACTAAAATAAATATAAATTATAAGAGATTCACTGGATCAATATAAACTATAATTGGTGAAATATGACATTTTCATTAGTGCCTTGATAACTTTGGTGAACCTATCTGGGAGAAAGGTTATAGCTTGAGAATCTCCTAGTATACTGATGCCAAACAGATCATCCCGATATATACATAGATTATTTGCTAAAAATTAATCAAAGTTGCAACCTTTAAAGTGTTAAATATCTATTAAAATGTTTGGTCATTATTAAAATTTTATCGAATTTAAATTAATTGGCCTAATAAATATACAAATACAAGAATTTTCAATCAAAAGTAATAAAATATAAATAGAAAATAGAAAATGAGCTAAAGGTATTAGAAAAATTAACTTAATTTGGTATTTAATCTCTGTAATTATCAGCGTAAAACTAAAGCAGTTTTTTTTAATGATTATTATTGTTAGCATTTTGTCTAATTGGTATTGCAACTCTTTATGACCCAAGAAAAATGAACGACTTTTGAAGATGTATTCGAACAATAATTAGAAAATGTCACGATATTGTGTGCAATTATTATTTTTGGTCAGAACCAAAATCATCATCATAACTTGCAGTTCATGATGCATGCAAGAAAATGCTTAGGGTTCGGCTGAGGTTGGCTTTACACACGACAATTGACAGGTCAATACAGACAAGAAAACACACGTTACTGAAGAGATTAATTTTTGGTAGGTAAATGCTTTATTAAAATTATATAGTAATATACACGTCATGACACGAAAAACCTTAACGAAGAGATGGATTTAAAAAATGGGATATTGTATGTCAAGCAACCGACCATGGACCCACCTCAAAATCCTTAAAGAGACTTATTTGTTTTTTCAGAATTGTTAAGGTGAAAACGAGAAAAGCATCACCTAATCGCCAAAATTGAAATGTACAACTCACCAATATTGTGTGGAACCAATGACGTGCTTGTTGTTGGGTTATGGATATGTGCCAGTATCGTAGCACGATACATGTTAGATTGGATCATGAATAATGTTTTTTTTAATAGTACAAATATAGGTTTTTTTTTAAAATAAAAAAACCATGGGATAGAAATAAGAAAATTCTTCACGGGTCGATATTGCATGAAAAACTATTATTGTTAAAAAATAAAAAACATAAAAATACATTTTTAGGTATTTTTGTAAAAATTTAAAAATCACGAGAACAAAGTAAAACAAAAAAGTGTCGGTATCGCTTGAAGAAATATTGTTATCAAAAAAATAAAATACACATGTCATTATCGCATGAATAAAATATCGGGGTATCACATAAATGAAATATTAGCATCGTTTGAAAAAAATATCAAAACAATCCATCCAAATTCTATACCGTACAAACTTATTTATATAGTCCGTACCCAATACTTTATTACAGGGGCGTAGCGAGAAAATTTAACGAGTGGGGTCAATCTTTAACGAATGGGGTTAATCTTTAATTTTTTAAATTTTAATTTTAATTTTTAGTTAAAAAATACAACTAATTATTAAATAATTTTTTAAGTGGGGGCAATTGCCCCTACTCCTTTCCACCTAGCCACGTCCCTGTTAGTAGATACTTGTTAGTGTCTTGCAATCGTATCTCAAAATATTGATTTTTTTTAACTTTGAAACTCTCCTAGACGTAATCAGATTGAAGAAAATAAGCTAACAAATTTTATGTGTTTTTTTATTATCATTTTTGTTTATTTTACTTTATGTTATGACCCTCGTTAACTTTGTCTTGGTTGCGACTGCTTGGTCCGACCTTTGGTTATTTTATGTCAATCGGTTCTCGAACTGAGTTAGTTGAATTTGTCGACCTTTGGGAGAATAGGTATAACTTTTTCGTATGAACTTCAAATTGGATGATTCCAAATTGGAAAGATCCGTAACATATTGGTCTACGACTTTTGTGATTCAAGTTTTATGATTTGAGCCTTGTGTTTTGGAGTGTTGAGTGAATTTTGGGTGGGTTATGAATGATAGACTTAGTTCATCGACTTTTGGTAGAAAAATCATACGAGTAATTCTAAAACAAGTAGATCCGTAAGACCTAGATCTACAACTTTACTGATTTGAGTCTATTCGAGAGTGGAACCTAGCGGGCACTGGAAGGGCCAGCGACCGCTTGGGGGTTAAAGATTTTTCTGAAGTAGGGGCCAGTGGGCGCTGGGCTTTCGAGCGGGCGCTGGGCTACGTACACTTTTTTAGAAAATTCATAACTTTCTCATACAACCTCCAATTTGGGTGATTTCAATTTGAGTAGGTTCGTAACATCTAGGACTATGACTTGGTTATGAGATTTTTGACATTTGATGATTTATTTGATATGATCATGAGAAAGTTCTTAGGTGCTTAGTTTTAGGTATGATTCTCGTCAAAATTGGAAGATTTTACCAATTGATGAACTATATAACTTTTATGAATTGAAGATTGATTTTTTGACCTATTAGAACTTAAGTAGAAGTATAGGAGTGATTTTGGATGACTAGAAAGGCCAAGGATCAAAAGAGAAAAAGGTTGCCCACTTGTGTTTGGTAAACTTACCATTTATGGAAAGTTTTGGAGATATTTTGGAGAAATATCTAAGGATGTGTGTGAGTGGATTTCATTGTGCTCATCCATTTAAAACAAAGAAAGAGAGAGAGAGAAAGGAGGAAAAACGTGGAGAGGAAGGGAAGGAGAAAGAGAAGAAGCTTTCCTTGGATTTGTGACTTGGTAAGTTGATTTTAGACTTAAGTTTATTAGAATTAATTATAGATCTATTCAATACCTTGAATTAGGTGTAAGCTTGTAAGGATTTGAGTACTTTGTGATTTTGGATGATTTGGAGTTTGAGAGTTTTGATGGTTGAAATGGATGATATGGTAGTTATAGGTATTGATCTAGGTTGAAGTTATGATTAGAGAAATATTATGTATATTTTTGGAAAACTTTAAGTTAAAACCTTAATGAAGAGCATATGTGGATATTGAGGTTTGGTTGATGATTTGAGGAGGATTGATGTTGATTTAGACTTTGGTGTTGTTTTTGAAGACCTATGTGTATATTAAGGACTTTGTGTTAAGATTTCTGTTTTCTTGTCATTGAGAACTTAGGAATGAAAGTTATGTGGATTATAGATGATAATCTATGTTTTGAGTTTTTGATTAGAAGACCTATGAGGTTATTTGAGGATATTGTTGTGGAAATCCAATTATATAGACTTTTGTAATGAATTCCCATTGTCCATATGATTAAGAAGTTGATGATTGATAGAGAGTTATTCTCTTAATTAGTGTATCGACATTTGGAAAACTGAGAAGCGAAGGATATGAAGAGTAGCACGGAATTTCTTTGATGCGGTATGCGCGACTTGGTATAAGGTAAGGGGGTTATTATGTGATATGATATGTTTGATATAATGTGATGTGTGTTTACATTTGAATCATTGTCTATAACTGTAAGTGATTTGGTATGTATGATATATTATAATGAGGGTGTACGTTAGAATCGATGTCTATATGACATTAGATGTTTTCCTGATAAATTACCATTTGACGATTGTGTGTCCACTTGTAAGGTATGACGTAGTTATATTTGAGTTAGCTGGATGTGTGAATGCATTTGGATCTTTGATAAGCATCTCTTGATATTTCTTTGGATTGTGTATGGAATTGGTTATTTGCGTAGAAGTGTGTGATATGAGATACGCGTTGGTATCTATGATTAGAGTAAGTATCTGAGCTCCACCAAAGTCTATGTGATTCGGCTATGTTTAGTATGTATTTGAGTTCCACCGAACTCTACATGATTTGGGTATCTGAGCTCCACCGAAGTCTGCATGATTCGGCTACGTTTATTATGTAATTGAGTTCTACCAAACTCTGCGTGATTTGGGTATCCGAGCTCCACTAAAGTCTACGTGATTCGGCTATGTTTAGTATGTATTTGAGCTCCATCAAACTCTATGTGATTTGGGTATATGAGCTCCATCGAAGCTTGCGTGATTTGGCTATATGTGGATATATTTGTGCTCAACAGATTATGCGGAGCGTATATGTGCTCATTTGAATGGTATGGCACGTTAGTGTATCTTTGTACAATAAGAATGTGATGTAATGGGTTGTGATACAAATGTTACGATGTGATCTTGGTGATTTGGTTGTTTACTTTTATAATGCTATGTGCGACATTTAATATATGTTTATATACGTGATCAACCAGTCTTGGTCAATATGTTTATGTAACGTCGACGATACCACGTTGGCTCGTGACATGCATATTTGTTTATAAGACATCGGCGATACTGCCTTGGCTCGTGATGTGCTCATATGTTTGTGTGACATTGACGATACTGTATTTGGATCGTGATATAACTATCTGTATGTATATGTGTTAAGAGAAGTGTATATGTACTCATTTGTCTGCGTGAAGTCTTTGCTTCGATTGGTCTGAAACTCTAAACAATTGATTTATGAGATATTTTGTCTGTTTTCGTACCATTCTGTGAATGTCTATGTATGATGGGAACGTATTTATGGAGTACTCTATCCACGACACTAGATTTGGGCCAGGACAGTTTTGAGCTCATCTGATATTATATGTGTGTTTGTTCGTCTTCATATCAAGTTCTGTTATGTGGTTATGGATGACTTTTCGTATGATGGGATATTTCATTAAAGTTAATACCATTTGGCTATGTCTGTGCACGGTGTGATAAGAATGTGTCTCTGGAGGTTTGTTAAATGCACGTATACTTTAATATTTTCTACTAAGTATTTCAAAAATACTTACCCCCTCCCTCCACAGGTAATCAAGGTCGGAGATCGAGATATTCAAAGTCTCCAAATGTTTTTCCCTATGTTCTAGGTTGCTCCAGTTATACATATTTTCGAACTTTGAGTACGATTTTGGTAATATAAACTATATGTATTGTATGATATGTATATATGTACATTACGCTTTCGCTATCTAATTTATGTATATGTGTGAGGCTGGCTGGGTCGTAGCTTATTGATTTAGGTGAGCGTGACCCAGCGCCATGTCAGCAACCCAGATTTGGGTCGTGACACTTTATAACTACAATTTAATTGCTATCAATAATGGACTTGTAAAGGGCTTTTCTTCGTCTTAAAGTCTTGGTTGTAGTGAACCTCCCTTTTCCTATTGGATTCAGGATTCTCTGATTGAATTGGATCCCTGGCTCATTTTCTATAAGTTTGAAAGGCTCCCGGAGTTCTGTTTCTTCTGTAGAAAGATTGGTCACTCAAGTTGTCATTGTTCGCTAGATGAATCTTTGATGACCGACCTTCTGAAGCTGGCCTCTAAAAAACTCCTTTTTGGCTTATGGTTACGAGCTGAGCTTTCATCCTCTCGATAGGGAGAGTTTTGTGCTCCCCTATCACTCAATCAGATTGTGGCCCCCTATAGCTTGATGGCGTACTCTCCTAAAGGTTACTTTGTACCTGCTCCTAGGGAGCCCTCATTATGGAACTCTTCGTCAATCTCTTAGGTGGAGGGGAATTCTATTGGTGGTTCCAAATTTGTCCCTACTACTATCCCAATTGCTCCTTCCTACATGGCAAATGGAAATGTGATCCCTTCCTCGGGGTTTCTTCTCTAAAACTCAAGGGGGTCAATTCACATATGTCCTCTATTCAGGCCAACTTTTTACCGGATGTCATGGATAAATTACAGATTGGAGTGGCAGCAAATGTGACACCAGTATCTTTCTAATCTGGACTATTGGCTTCGCCTTTAATAGGCCAGAGGAAAGTGTATCTCCTTAGTAAGCAGAAGCAGTTGGAAAATCAGTCCCCCCACTACTAATCAGAAGCGTATTTTGCCCATATCCATATCCATGTCCCCCCTTCTCTCAAATCCTGTCAACCCTCCCCCCTACTCGTAAAAGAAAACTCACCACACATCCTGATAAATACTCCCAAAAGAAATATGCCAAATTAACCAAAAGCTTTTCAACTAACACTAATGATTTCCTTGCTTCTATGCATCTTCCTCCTTTTCAAGTATCCAAGGGAAGCTTCTCAGTGGGTCAAAATTCTGGAGTCCCTCTAAAATTCCCTCGAGGCAGTACTTTGTCCTTGAAGCCAGGAAGGGATAGAGCTGGGATTTGCTCTCATAGGCATCTTGCTTGGGGAGCTTTAAAAATCAATGACCTCCAAGAATCCTGTCCTCTATCCAAAAGGGTCTTTTTGAAATTATAGGAGGCTCCCGACTCTAGCTTACCCACATACTCAGGTATAACACTTTCCTCCAGCTGCTACTCGAATATCAATAAAAATCTTGGCCTGGAACTATTAGGGATTGGGTCAATCTCTGACAGTTCAATTCCTTAGAGGACTTATTCAAAAGCACTCTCTAGAAATAGTCTTTCTCATAGAAATATGATAGCAGAGAGTGGAGATGGAAAAATTGCATAGAAGTTGCTCTTTTAGTAATTGTTGTTATATTGATCCTTGCGGCACTGCTGGAGGTCTTTCTCTCTGGTAGAACAATGATGTTGACTTGAACGTTCTTTCTGCTTCTAAGAATCTTATTGATACTTTGTTCTCTAACCCTGTTGATGGTTCTTTTTGGTCCTATTCTTTTGTGTATGGGAAACCAGAAGTGGGAAAAAAGAAAAGGTTTTGGTCCACTCTTAAGAGGATTTGTAGTAATTTCTCCCGTCCTTGGTTGTGCATTGGCGATCTCAATGTTATCTTAAACCCTTGTGAGAGATTTGGGGGTAACTCCCTGAATTTCTAGCATATGAATCTTTTGCATATGTTTATGGAGGAGGGTGGACTCCTTGACTTGGGCTTTAAGGGGAACCCTTATACCTGGTCCAACTTGAGATGTGCTATGGCTAATATCACTCAAAGGTTAGATCGTGGTTTGGATACTGTAAGTTGGAGAAATTTATTTCCAAAAGTTTAAATTGTGCATGGCCTTATTAACATGGGTTTTGACCATGCCTTCTTGCTTTTGGATACAAACTTTTCTACGTTTTCTCAAAGGCCTTTTAGATTTGAGCAATTTTGGATACACGAGGAGGGATGTAGGGATATTGTTGATCATTCCTGGTCTGCTCCCTCCTCGGGGAATCCCCCTAATTATTTTTTGAAGAAAACGAGATGGTGCACTGTGAGTTTTCATTGTTGGAGTAAGAACAGAACTGAAAATAGGCAACTGGGGATTGAAATATTGACCTCTCATTTGTATTATTTGCAAGCTGTTAAGCATGCCACTTCTTGTAAAGATCAAAAAGCTCTTATTAAAAAAGAGTTGTCTTGTCTTTATGATAAGGAGGAGATGTTTTGGCATCAACGTTCTTGTATTAAATGGCTCCATTTGGGGGATAGAAACACCTCATTCTTTCATACCACTTCGATGCAAAGGAGGCAAAAAAATCATATTGTAAATCTTAAAAATACCTCTGGTGTATGGGTGGACGATCCCTCAATTTCAAGAACTTTGATCTTTAACCATTTTACTTCTATGTATTCAGCTCAGATAACCTCTGATCCTACAAATTTATTAGAATGTGTTCCTAATTTGGTTACCTCTTATATGGTAGATGATCTCCTAAAGGATATTTCAGCTAAAAAAGTGAGGTTGACTGCATTTGATCTTGGGGGGATGAAGTCACCTGGCCCTGATGGGTATCCCGAGGTGTTTTATAAAAAATTTTGGTCTTTGCTTTCAACTGAGTTAATCCAGTTGGTAAGGCACCTTTTCTCCTCTGCTTTTGTTCCAAAGGAACTGAATAAGACTTTCATCGCTTTAATTCCGAAGATTACTTGTCATGTTGATATTGGTGATTTTAGACTTATAGGCCTGTGTAATTTTGCTTATAAAGTATATTCTAAGATCTTGGCCAATAGACTCAAACCTCTTATGGGCTCTTTGATCACTGTGTCTCAATGTACTTTCGTTAGTAATCATTGCGCATGAAGCTTTCCATCTCTTAAAGCTGGAGAAGAAGAAGAGAAACTTGTCCATGACTATTAAGCTAGATTTAAAGAAAGCCTACGACCTGGTGAACTAGAATTTTCTCGATAAGGTAATGCTTAAACTTGGTTTCCCTGGTAGGTGGGTTAATATTGTTATGAGCTGTGTCAAATCGGTTTCTTATAGCATTTTTTTAATGGCTCTCCATTAGAGTAGTTTGATGCCTCGCATGGTATTCGTCAAGGAGATCCTCTCTCCCCTTTTTTATTCTTATTCGTCTCTGATGCTTTGGCGCATATGCTTAAGTCCTCTGTGTCATTGGAGAATATCAATGGTTTTACGTTTAATGCTCATTGTCTCATGGTCACTCATATTTTATTTGCGGATGATACTCTCCTTTTTAGTAAGGCCTTGGTCAGGGAAGCCTCTGCTTTTAAGACCATTTTAACTTCATTTGTTCAGACTTCTGGTCAATACATCAATTACCATAAGTCTAGCATTTGCTTTGCTCATTTTAAATCTGATGTGATTAAGACTGACATTATGAATATATTGGGTATGTCATTTATATCCCCCGATGATAAGTACTTGGGCCTCCCTTTCTTTTGGGGTAGTTCTAAAATAGAGGCCCTTAACTTTATCCTTGATATGATTAGAAGTAAGACTGTTAGTTGGAAATAGAAATTACTTAGTATGACGGGTAGAGAGGTTCTTATCAAATCTATTTTATCTTCCATCCCATGCTATACTATGTAGTGATTACTCTTTCCTAAGACATTTTGCAGTAAGCTTAATAGCATCTTGGCCAATTTCTGGTGGTCCAGTGATTTTGAGGCTCGTAAAGTACATTGGATAAGTTGGGACAAACTTAAGGATTCAAAATTAAAAAGAGGGCTCGGTTTCAGGGATCCAAGAACCTTCAATGTTGCACTTTTGGCAAAACAGGTTTAGCACCTTATTTCTAACCACAAGTCTTTGTGTTTTTGCATCTTGAAAGGTTTGTACTTCCATAATTCTGACTTGCTCCATGCTGGTAAAGGGAGTAAACCTTCTTGGATGTGGTCTAGTCTATTAGAGGGCAGAAATGCTCTTCTTACAGGCCTTATATCCAGGATTGGTAATGGTGTAAATTCTATGATTTGGGATGACCCTTGGGTCCCTACATTACCTGGTTCAAAAATTACTACTCTTCCCTTTTTATGACCTCAAATCTCTCCCGAGTTTCGAATCTTATTTATTTTAAGATGGGAAACTAGAAGTGGGACCTGATTCATTCCTTATTCTCTGAGACTGAGTAAGAGGCCATTGCTCAAATTCGCATTAGTTCTACTTCTACTCTAGATAAATGGGTGTGGACTTTAAACTCTTTGGGTTTGTATTCTGTGAAAAAGGGTATTTTACCCTTAAACATTCTTGGCCGCCTAAAGCTGTTACTGATCGGGCTTGTTTGAGTGTCTCCCCTTTTGATTCGGGATTGTGGAAAAGGTTGTGGAGTTTATGGATCTATCCTAGGATCAAGAACTTCATTTGGCGGTCTATCGGTAATAGCTTGCCAGTAGCTGATTGTCTCTATAAGAGGCACTTATCTCATTCTCCTCTGTGTTCTGTGTGTAATAAAGCTCCTGAATCTATTTGTCATTTGTTCTTTGAATGTGATCATGCTCATGCTAGCTGGTTTGCTAGTGATTTTGGTCAGTCTATCCGTTTTTTCACCCATGCTTCTTTTGGTCATTGGTTGAATAGTATCTTTCAATTGCTTAACGACCCTAGAACTGAGAACCTTGTTTATATGGCCATGTATTTATGTTGGAATATATGGAAAGCTCGTAATAAGTTCATCTTTGAGGGTGTTCAAATTGATCATATTCTATCTGTCTCCTTGGCTTCTTACTCCTGCTTTGAATTTTTGCAGGTTGATAAGATACCTCGACAGTTGAATTCTTCAACTTTGGACCAACAAGCTTCGTGGATTGCTTTGGAGTCAGAGTTGACAAAGTTCAACTGTGATGTATCATGGATGGAGGCTTCCTCCCCCTCGGGTGTGGCAATAGTTGCTCGGAATTGTAAAGGCCGCATCATGGACGGTCAAGTTTCTCTTGTGATAGCTTCCTCTCCGATTGAAGCCGAACTTCTCGCTGTTAAGATTTTCCTTGATCGGATCTTTACTGTGTTTGCCAACTCCAAGACCGAAGTAGAGACTGACTGTAGGGTAGCTTTTGCCCTCCTTAGTAATCCATTTCCGGTTGTAGATTGGAACCTTGAGCTTTTAGTTGATAAGATCAACTCGACCTTAGATGTTCTTCCTCTTTGTATCTGGCGTCATACTTCTCGCTCAAACAATCGTGTTGCTGATAGTTTGAGCAAGAGGTATAGGACAGCTTCACTCCCTGACAATTGGCTAAGTGTGCTTCCCGAGGAATTTGTAAATTTCCTTATGTTGGATGCTCCTGATTAATATTTATATATGCTGGTTTGTTTGCTGTCAAAAAAAAAGTAATGGACTTGTACGGTATCAAGGGATTCAAACTTTATAAAACATTTTTAAAATAAGATTGGAACATATTGAAAAGAGAGATTAAATACATATCACATCTGAAATGCACGATTTTCACCAAGTTGCATTTGTCTAAAATGATATCCTTGGCAATCTTATGTCAACGAATAGTCATTAAGATTGTGACCGGAGCCAATGGATGGTCCAGAATAATTATTTTATGTAGTGGAGGGAAAATGAGCATTGATCAGGAACCGAGGACCTTTTGGGACTTTTTTCCAACTAATAAATAAATAAAACCTTAACAAAAAGTCATAGGAAATTTCAATAAAAGTTTTACAAAATTGTAAAGCATTCATGTCTAATATACGAAAAATAACTTTTAGCTCCGAATGCAAAGAAATATTTATTCCAAGGCCAAGAAATCAATGATTTTGAAACGGACGGAGAATGAATTGAAGCTTTCTATGTTTTCAAACAAATACTCATCGGATTAGATTTTTTTTAAATAATTTTATTGTTACTTACAGTTAGTAATAAAATAATAACTATTTAAAATATCCTCTAATTTTGGTGTAAACTTTTAAAAAAAATGGTTGCACCAAGTTATATCAGTCATATATTAAACTTAATTTTTTGTCAATTTTTATTTGTTTTATGTCATTAAACCAAGTATCCTTTCATAATTTTGTTGCAAAGTTAAATGTACCAAAATCTTAATTTAATTTTTTTAATCTAGGAAAACTTTAAATGAGTAATTTTTGAAAAATTATTGAATTAGATCTAGAATTGTAGCTCCAACAGTCCTCAAAATTTTGATATAAAAATGAATGCGTTTAAAACAATGCAAAAAATCACTTTGACAAAGGGAAGAACCCCTCCTGTACAATTGTAAATTCAATGTAATGGGAGACACTTCCAATCTTCCATGTTACTATCAAATGTAAGATGATAAATCAACTAAAGATTATGAATTGATTGGTCATAGCTGAAAAAAAAAAGGAAGATCGGAGACTAGTCTCCCTGCCTTTTTGTGTG